>PVKB01004450.1:0-141731 GCA_004027205.1 Ctenodactylus gundi
AAAAAAAAAATGCCAGCCATGATGAAGTACCTCGTGTATGATGATTAAGTTCAGGCCCCACAAGATAGGTCCACAAAAGGGCAATCAAGCTTAATTTATCTGATTGCCAGGCTGAAAATGAATGAAAAGCTGTCGACATAATTACCCCAGGTTTTTCAGACCTCAACTATAGTCCAGAACAGATATTAAGCAAAGCGTGTTCTCAGAATGATTGCAGTGTGTCTTAAGGAGGAAGATTACCATGTTAGCAAATAGAAGGTTTCCAAAGTCAAAGACAAAGGATTGTCTAGAATCTGTTTTGCCTGAAAAGAGCATGAAGGAAAGAAAGGAAAGAAATTCCCCTGGTGGGAGAGGGCAGGTAGTGGACAGCCAAGAGGCCAGGCCTGTGCCTCTGACTCAGGGCAGTGCTCCATCTGCCCAGGCCTGATCTTTCTCACCTCTAAAACAAAGAGGTGAGGGATCGCTATGAACCCAAGGGCAAGAAGTAAGAGGACCGATCTTATACACACCCCCCCCCCCCAATTTGAATATTTGCGAAAGCAAAAATGGCTGGTGATTAAACATGTGCAGAAGAACAGTGGCAGGAGAAGGCAAATTTGTCTTCACTGATCTGGAACACCATGCAAACCTGCTGGGGCCGGATCTTTCAGAGAGGGTAAGAATGGAACGCATCCTTTTCTCTCTAAATTTCCCCTACTGTAGTCTCCTGCTGTTTGCTCTATCATCACCTTGTTTTTTCCTCCTCACTTTCTGTTTCCGGTAACCATGGTGACGCTCCCTCCTGGCAGCCTTCTTCGCAGCTGGTCCTTTTGGTGCGCTTCAAATTGTACTCCATTCACTGGAACAGGGAGCTCACAATGCCATAAAAATTAATTTAGTTATTAACATTTTTCTCTTTTTTTCTCCAGACAATAAATGCAGGGAATTATTCTACACTTAACCTCCCTACATAGGGGCAGTGTAAAACAGGGATTTTCAGCTGTTAATTTCACTTACTCACATGAAGGGGATACTGATTGAACCAAAGATTCAACTGGCCGCCATGGGGCTCAGGGGCTGCGTGGTCCCAGGACTCAAACTGGTTGCAATTTCCTCTTGCTTTTGTGTGGGAACGCGACAAAACAGAATGCCCACAGAAGCCAAGTACCAACCTTTGGTTACCTAATCACTTATTATCATTATTTTTGCTTGCTCTTTCTTTTGTAAAGAAAATATTGCCAAGCGCATAATAACGTATTTACAAGGGACTGAATTTTCCATAGGAAAATAGACAGCAGTGTGTGCGTTCCCTATATGTGTGTTTGGGATACAAATAAGCAAGATGCAGTCTTTTCTAAAATGTTGTCATTATCCGCCACAGACAAAGTATCCAAAAAAAAATCTCCTCCTTCATATGGATAATAAAAATGCCCCCAAACTGTCATTAAGTCATATCCTGTTGGTGTGGTTTCACTTGGGTGTAATTTTCTACGCCTGAAAATCGAAATCATCGCTGGTTTTAAGCACAGGGGTGTGTGTGTGTGTGTGTGTGTGTGTGTGTGTGTGTGTGTGTGCGCGCGCGCGCGCGCGCGCGAGTGCCTGGCATTAACACAAAGGAGACCAGATGATGGCATTCATAGGCTTATAGACCCGACTCCTGGAGACACACTTGGATGGAGGCAATTAAAATGCCTGTCAGGCGTTTGGTACCAGGAGCCCCTATGGCAAGCGGCTAAATCCCACGCCGGCGCTGCTTCCTATTGTCAGTGAATGATGGCGGAGCTGAGCGGCTTGTCATCATTCTCGAAAATTCTGAGGCCAGTGAGCTCGCTCTCCCTCTCCCACTCGCCTTATTTTCCTTTTCGCCACTGCGGGGACTTTTTCTAATTTGCAGCTTCCCTTCCCCGACACACACAGACAGGAGCTGGTGGCTTGCAGACTGCGTCTGTCTGGAGCTGGGAAGCCGGGAGCCAGCCAGGAGATCATGCTCCTGGAGGAGGATTCTGCAGTGGTTCTCAGAGGCTAGACTTGGGGGGACTGCTGCAGCGGCGCTGGTAATGATTTGGGGTTTTTAATTTGTATTTTGCTTTATTTTCATTTTTTTTCTCAAAGGACCTGCTATATGTGATCGAAGAGCCAAACGCTTTAAATTAAATAATTTAATTATTGAGCATAAGAATGTAAGCACCGCGTTTTTTGTACTATAGATCTCAAGGCATAGATTTATTATCTGGATATAGGGAGTGCATTTTCTGAAGGGTGAGTTGCAATTTTTGATATTTACAAATCGATGTACTTTTTTCCTTTTGCTTTGTTTCGGTAGATTCTTCGGCTTGTCTCTAACTGAGGAAGGATTGGGAACTACTCGCTCAGAAAATTTGAAGGTACTATGTGTTTTGTTTAAGATGTTTAAATGTGAGAAAATCAGGGACTAGTTGGAATGTTTTATTCAGCTAATCTCCTAGCCATCGGTCTCTTACCCTTAAGCCCCCATTGATCATTGTTTCACATACAATTTCCGGTGCAGATAATCCCACCTTCTAAATCTGTTTTGATTTTAAATTATCTAAAAAAAAGTGTCTTTTGCTTACTTGTAAGTTATTAACAAATGTTATCATGTCTGGCTTATTTTTGGATTTTGTTAGTATAATAGTTTTGGGAAACTCCAACATTCTCTACCTAAATTAAAATATGTTACTTTGAATTTATGAGAAATGTATTAAGTATTGATTTTATCTGAAGGTTTCTGGTTGGTAAATGATTTTTTTTTTAATGGGTAAATGAAATGGCTTGCCCTTCCTAGGCAGAAGGAGCACCAAAGACAAACGCCCAGGCATGACTCAGTATTGTTGTCTTTTTCTTTTTAAAATAAAATACTGTAACTTCTTCACCAATATTTTTGTCTTCAACAATGGTTTCTATGTTAAGGCCAAGGTTGTTAGTGCTTAAAAGAACCAATTTTACGTGTGTTTCATTTGAAATTGACAGCCTAACAAAGTAATCCATCCTTTCTCTTGCCATGAAAGCAGACGGATCCATTGATCCTGGGCCTTATGCCTAATGTCAAAAATATTAATTTTCAAATTGAGTATTGGGATTATATGAATTCAGGAGGGTGTTTATGGGTTTTGCCTTTTAGTTCTATAAAACATTATCTCTTACTTTAACATTGGCTCATGCCAAAAAATCTTATATTCTCAATTTGCCTTTTTATAAAAATGGAAGACATTTCCTGCCTTGCTGAGAAGATGATCAATACGATCTTTAAAATCTTTCCGTGGTGTCCATGCAGTATCTCCCCTCAACACTATTCAAAATATGTTATTCAGGTTTTATCTTTTAAACACACTTTGAAGTGGGCACTGCTCAACTAGTGACCCTGAAATGCAGAGGTATGTGAGTGTACACCTATGGGTATTAGTCTTCGTAGAAATTGGAGGAGACGAATGCATTGTCCTTGGTTAAGTTTCTCTGCTAATTTTTGTGCGAACCTTAATTTATTCGTTCCACAAGCATTTCTGAAGAGGCTTCTTCTGTGGGAGAGAGAGAAGGGACAGGTGACACTGTCCACAACCTTTCACAGTGTAGGCAGAACCACACAAGATTTTGAACGGAATGAGTTGGTTAAAATAAATCAAAGTGATCTCAAAAAAGGAAAGTGCATTATTTCACATATTGAACACTTCCTCATAGAATGGTGACAGATGAGATTATATTTTCTTCTTCAGAAATGATTCAGGGGCATCGTATGTGAAATCCCCAAACAAGACTTAGTTTTTCACTGGATATTGGAAAAAAGAGAGAAAAAAAAACTATTTTTAGGTTTCACTCAGAAGAAGTGAGATATTTCATGTTTGGCAAAGGGTCCACTTGGTATTTTCTTATCTGAATATATATATATATAGGTCTGTTTTCTAAACTCTGGCCTCCCTCTGAAACTCGTTACGTTGATTTTGAACTTGAGGGTATTTGAATTGGAAAAGGATGAGGTTACCACTCAGCTTCTAAACAATATCTGCAATACACTGTCAATAGGCCCCGATGAGCTCTGTTGCAACGTGTCTGGGTGTTGGAGGAGTGGTGTGCCACCTCCAGAAGGGCTTCTGCTGCCTACATTTTGTAGGACCATTTTGATATTCATCTGTGGGTGTGCTGGCAGACTGCGTGTGATAAAAATCAGCTTATTAAAATAGTCCATTAGGAAGTCAAATCCAAAAAGAATTAAATTATTGAACTCTAACAGAATCAAGGGTCTGGATCCAGGGAATATTTTCTAAACAGAAAATTTCTGTACTGTTTTTCACGCATCTCTTTAACACGTTATAATCAATCCATAGTAAAAATCCAATAAATGCTCAGTTACCTAATAAATAAATGAATTCATCAATCCCTTACCCCCTTTTGTCAGTTTTTGCCTCTCATGAGGTGACACACCATGAAGTCCACATATGGTGCTGGTGTTTTTTTTTTTTTTAATTGCCCAAAATGGTGTATATCCTCAGCTAAGTAAGTAGTCGATATTGGGAGGAGAAACAAATAAAGGGTGTTTAGTGCTTCTGCCGGTTGTAGGGAAAAGGATTTTTCTGGATTTAGGCTAAGATATAAAGAATTTTTGAAATGTGCCCTTTTACTTGCATCAGCTGGGGGGAACATGCCAAACTGCAGCATGAGCTTTGCTTATGAACGCTTCTGAAATACTACTCCAGGCTTGGCTCTCTGCTCCTTATGTCTTCAGCCAAGATTCTGCTGCAGCAGATGGGAGGAGACCTTTCTCTCTGTGTCTCTATCACTGCCCCAACTCTCTCTCTCTCTCTCTCTCTCTCTCTTTTTCTCCCTCTCTTTCTCTCTCTCTCTTTCTCTCCCCTTCTTTCTCTCTGATGCTGTCATTCTATACAATACTAGAAATGATGAATACTTAACAGTCATAATGAGCAACAAAGCACTTAAGGACAGATAGGATCAATCAATTGATCGATTGATCGATAGATATTCATTCTATAAGGAATCTGCAAAGAAACTTCTAAATATCAATAACATTAGAGATTGGTTTTCTTTCTTAGCATTTTTTATATTAATAAAACTCTAGTTTTGCTTTTAACTATATACTTGAATATAATCTAAACTCTACATGTAATCTAATTTAATTATCCCAATAATCCTGAGGTAGGCATGTTTTCTATTTTATAGATGAGTGAATTAAGACTTTAATTGGTCAATTAACCCAAAGTCTGATCACAGAGTCCTCAATATGGGCTAATAAATATTATGTTAATTTCTAGGATGTTTTTGGCACATGGTCACTTAATATTTTATTTAAGCTTATGATACATTTATTACTGTGATAAGGTTATAACAGTATACTTATAAATGGTACACTGTTATATATGTGGATATAATATTCAAACTCTTGCAAATTCTTATTATTTCATATGTACTGAATTTTTTATTTCTCATAGAAGAATACCAGAAATCAATTCAGCAGTTGTTTTAGCAAGGCCTAGTTATGCGGGCCTGCAATCCCATCAGTCTGGGGGGCTGAGGAAAAAGATCACAAGATTCAAGCCCTACCTGGGAAACTTAGCAACTTAGTGAGACCCTTTCTCAAACTCAAAATAGAAAAACTGGAGGCTGAGGATACAGCTCAGTACAGGATTCTATCCGCAGTTCTGGAAATTCATGTGAATTTGTGTGTATGTGTGTGGGGTGTCTTGTGGTCTTTTTATGATATTGGGAATCAAATATAGGGTCTTCTCATTGGCCTACATCTCAGCCTTTTTAATTTTTTCTAATCTTTTCTTGTTTTAAGTTTATTTCCTTTTTGAGTCAGGGTCTCTCTAAGTCACCCAGGCTGGGATTGAACTCGTAGTCCTGCTAGCTCAGCCTCCCAGAGTGCTGGAATTCCAGGCCTTCACCACCAAGCTCCACTAATAAGCTTTTAAATAAGTGAGTTCAATATCATGCTGTTGAATTGCATAATTTATGTGAGAAAATTAGGGAATTTAAGAACTGAACAGCCTAACTAATGTCTTACTTTGGTCAAGGTTTTTTTCTTTTTAATTGAAATTATGGTGGAAGGTTCAGATGTCTAAAGTAAGTAAACAAACAGTGTAGTGAACAGAGTGAAAATACCACAGTCAAACTCAAAGATACCAACCCGGAGGAATCGCTGGAGGGTACTGACAACCGTGCCACTGTGGACTAGGACCCCCTTCTTGCAGAGGAGAAGATACAGCAGAATCCTATCAAACTTTGCTGTGTGTAGATGAGTGTGGGTCAGGGAAGTACCACCAAGACTCGCTGGTACTGTAGGAAACATAGGAGTAATTGATCGAAGCAATTCATTTCCGGGCAGGATTACTAGTAGTGGAGAAGTGATTGCAGACAAAGAGCTTTATGGAGGATCAAATTCTGATGGGGAATTTAGAGATAAGTGGAAGAAATCAAGGGCGGGGGGGGGGGGTAACACACAGAACAACATCAGAGGGAGAAACGAGGAAGGACGTGAACAAGCTCAGAAAGCATGGATGGGTCTCATTTATACTAGAATGTAGGGCGGTTGAACGGGACTCGAAGAACAAAAGAGTGGGAAGGTATGTGAATACCACATTGTACCATAGAAAGCTGGTAATTGTCTCCTGTTTTGAATCCCAGGAAGAAAATGTCACTCGGTTTAGCCTAAAACATTGAAAGAAGAGTCTAACCACCAAGTTAAAGAGGGTTTCCTCTCACCTAGGAAACTATGGACTGTATTTTTGTTTTCATGTGATTTTTTTATGGTTATAGGTGAGGTTAAACTTGTGAAAGCATGTTTCAAAAAGCATCACTTTGGATGGTGTCATACAATAGTGCAGGAAGAAAAAGATGAAGGCCAAGGGAGGATATAGACTGTGGACATGAAAATGTCATGGAAGTAAGGAGCAAAGAGTGTTTTGAGCTGAAATTTATATACAAAATAGAGCAGATGGTTGACTGTAGAAGAAAGGTAGGACCCAAAGATGACCCCGAAATTTGAATTTGTGAACTAGAGGAATAATTGGAAGACAACTGAGAACTGCTCGAGGAAAGAGGCTCTCTTTCATTTTTATTGTACCTTGAATCTCTGGCAGATTGTCTGGGACACCGTAGATTGTCAGTAAATACCAAACGAATGAGTGAGAAGACAAATGCAGATGCGTGCACAGGACATCGGGCTGGACCTGTGGGCAGGTTGAGCTAGGTGATGACAGGACAAGAAGGTTCAGGCTAAGAAGAAAGTTGGGTGAGCAGAATATAAGCAACATTATCAGGAGAGATGATCAGAAGAGGACCAGAGAGAAAGCCCTTGGCAGCACCTGCAGTATGCATACAGGATGAAAGAATTTAACAAAAGTAAAGGAAATGTTTTTAAAAAGAAATAAGAGCTCAGGCAATACAATTGAAAGCAAAGCTAATACTCAAAGTTTTCTTGAAAAATTAAAGAACGATAAGTTTTAAAATGTTTTGGAGGTGGTATTTCAGTTAAGTTTTTGTCATAAAAACAAGTTATAGTTTGGAAATCTTGTGAATGTTAGTTGAATGTAAAGAATGAAATAATAGTTACCCATAATTGTACAATCCAGACATTATAGCTAATGCTTTTTAAACATTTTGGTTTATTTACTTCCATCTTGTTGTATTTACATTTATATACTCGGAGGCAAGCGTGCACCTGGCAAGAGTGGCACCTTTTTCCTCACCTAATACCATCCCATCAAGGACAATCTTCCAATGTCGTTCCGCCTGCATGCATAGTGTTGTCTCTCCTAAACATGGGCATTGTGTTTTTTGTTTCCAAATTTTCATTATCATGATCACGCTGCAATGGAATAGCTTGTCCATTACTCCTGCACAGTAGTTGGAATTACTATCCTAATGACAAAAATCAATGTGCCATACATTGTACTGGTCAGATAAAGTTTGTTGGTTTCAGAATGAGCCTTGACTACTCTTTGAGGGGCGTCTGAGATCACATTAACACCGGTGAGGTGCCAGCTTGTGGCAGTTGCTTTTATCATCCCCATCGTTCTGATGTAGTTTCTCTTACACCCTCTTTACAAATGCAGAGATGAGTTGTGGAAATTTTGTGGGTTAGTTTTGAAGGTGAGTCTGACTCCATGCCAGTCAAGCTGTGAGAACAGAAACAAGATCTTGAGAAGACAATGAATGGAAAATATGAGGGCCGGAGGAATGGCACAGTGGTTAAAGCACTCGCCTAGCAAACATGACGCCCTGAGTTTGATTCCACAGCACCACATAAACCAGGAAGGGTGGCTCATTTCTCTAATCCCAACACTTGGGAAGCTGAGACATGAGATTGCTGTTAGTCCAAGGTTAGCCTGGGCTACACAGTGAGTTCAGGAGCAGTGTGGCCTACAGAGCAAGAACTTGCCTTGAAAAAAAATAAATAAAAACATGAAAACAATAAGAAAATACACTTAAGAAGTCCAGACTCAAAGGAAAGGGAGCTACTGCATGCAAGGCAAGGAAGTGGTGACCATAGTGGGCTTTTGTTGCTTATTAACATGGGAAATCCTGAGGCAAAGGCATGGGGGAGAGAAGGTACTATCTGTCTAAGCAGAAAAGGGATGAATTTATAAAATCAGTTCTAAATGTGAAGGGGTAAAGAATACAGAAAAAAGCTGGGGATTTGCAAAAAATAATGCTTCTACCTAACAGATGAGAGCAAGAGAAAGAGACTATGAACCTGTAAAAAGCGCATGTGTGGGATCTGGCCTTTATCCTGGACTGGGGGGAAATCCACTTATTCATTCCATGAAAATTTATTGAACATCAACATGCATGCACTTTTTCTATCCTCATAAAACTTGCCTTCTGGGGAGGGATGGGCAAGGACCGTGTGACAATCAACAGATCAGCAATAAAATTAATAGTTTACTACTTGGCCAGCTATGTGGAGAACAGATTGTAGAGGGTGTAGGAAAAAGATGCTGAGGGATTTACTTCTCAAATTTTAAGGCAAGGTAGAACATGAAAGATCTTAATGAAAAAGAGAGTAAGCATCAGTACGTTGGAGAGGGCCTTGAGGTTCTATACTCTGACACAAACCTGGGTCACATGCATTTCATTGAAAAAAAGAGAGAAATGATTGGAGTAGTTGTTACAAGAGAGACAAATATAAACCTTTTCTCTGTGCAGGAAGAATACAAACTCTTAAATCTGATGGCAAGAGAGGAAATTTCCTTTCTTTGCTTCTGTGCTTTTTCAATTTCATGTAGTCAGTTGATCCGTAGAACCATCTCTAATGAACTACTAGCATTTTGTTCTTTCTGCCTATAGTTTTAGCTTATTATACTATATAATGAATTGTCATGGCTCGGGTTTGGGGAAGTGATGCTGTATAATGCAGTGCCACTTTCTTAACTCAATTCTGTTTCTTGCTTCATGATTTCTTTGGACTTTCAACCTCTTCTCTGCTTGAATGTTCAGCACAGTCCGGGTCTGCTAACCTCTCCAGCCCCGTGGCTGCTGCCTTCCACCACACCACTTCTCGCAAAGTTCTGGGTCTCCACGACTCACTCACTTTCACCTGATCCTAATAGACGATTTGGCTGATACTGCTTAAAGACACAGGAAATTGAGGACAGTCTCTTATTTAAGGATTGCACTTTTTTTCCCGCTGAAATTATCTTTGGTGAGCTCTTTTTGTTAGTAAGAGCAACATGTCTTGCTTCAGTTAGAACTGTACAGGAAGATGCACAGGTTTGTAGGCAAACGAAAGTTCAGGGTGTGGTGGTGGTGGTGGTGGTGGTGGTGGTGGTGGTGTATGTGTGTGTGTGTGTGTGTGTGTGTGTGTGTGTGTACTAGTCTCCATTTTCATAATCAAGCTGAGTTGGTAAAATTTTCAGAATGTGACTACATACCCATGCCTTCTTGCTATTCTCTCAATATTAAGAGTCTCAGAGTGGCATGGAGACATCTATGATCTTCTTGACCCAAATTCATATTTGCTCTCTCTCACTATCCCCCCCCCAAAAAAAAGCTGAATCAGTTCTATTTTTCATGGATTCCATTCTTGTCTGCCTCAGATGGTTTGAATTAACCTTTCTTTAAATTCCCTGGTGTTAATGACTGGATTATGACCATTTAAAGAAGCCAGATGTACATGATTCACATCTGGCAACTCTTAAAATGAAGCTACTTTATTTAACACATTACAGCCAAAATGTATTCCTTTGCAATGCATATGAATTGAAGAAAAAAAAACATTTCTTCACCATTTAAGAAATGACTCTCTTGTGTTAACATCTTTAGGATGAACAATGTTTTTATTTAATTCCTTTTGAATGTTTTCTAGTTTATTGCACATTTTTTTTTCATGGTAAAACTTATGTACACTTGTCCCCCAGGCTGCAAATGCAGGATTTTCAGGGAAAAACATTAAATCTGTGCTGATAGCTATTATTCCCTAGGCCATTGGCCTGCCCCCAAAACAGCATTACGCATAAAACGATGGTCTCTGTTACTAAGCTCTCCATAGGTGATGAGGTATGGAATGGGCGGGGCCCTGCAGTGGTGCCTCATTGAGGGAGTCAGGAAAGTCAATGGATGGTGGATAATAACTGGACAGGTGGGGTCCACTGACTGAGGGGTAGCTCTTACTCAGATTGGAGTGTCAAGAAAGGCAGGGCTCAAAGTTATTGTGTTTAACTGTATACTCATGCTAAGTACCACTTTGTACTACACTACCTTGCCCTTCTAGTCTTTGAGGGTCCACACTAGTGGCTCACATCCTTCATGAGCAGTGCCACAAGAAGCTGGAGCACCCATGGCTAGACACAACACATAGGCATTAACTGTTCTTTCCACATGTACCTACAAGCCACTGGTTGGCAGAATTGTGAACATAGCTGCATATCAATTTGTGACACTGGAAAAGTCTTAAAAATCAAACAGGCAATGTAGACTGACTATTCGTCAAAAGTGGGGGCAGAAATCCCTAAAATTATTGACTTTTCAAGATTACGTTCGTCCTTAAAGAAATACGAAATATTTCTTTATAAAATATAAAATATATTTTTTATAAAATATAAAAAATATCAAATATTTTTTAAAACCATATAAAAGAGCTCATTGGATGTAGTGGTATACACTTATGATCCTGGAACTCTGGGAGATTGAAGTAAGAGGTTTTCAATTTTAGCCCTACTTGAGTAAGTTAGTGACTCAGCAAGACCCTTTTCAAAACAATAAATAAAAAGTAGTTCTGTGCAAAGGCCCTGGGTTCAAACTTCAGTATCAAATAAATTAACCAACTGACTGACTAACTAGTAATCATGAGAAATTCATGTACCTCTGACTGACTGCTATATTTTCCTTTACACAAAAGAGAATAGTTCAAGAGGTAAAAGAGGAACAATAAGTGCTATGATGCCTAATGTGTGTCTATGTTTTTAGTTCTGCTTACTGGGTTTTGTTTACAAAAAGATGCATAATATAGACTTCAGATTATGAAAAAGTTGAAATAATGTGATCAATGAAGAAGTTGCATTTAGATTTGAAAATTAACTACTATACCACATTTGAAGTTGTACAAAGCATTTTCTGATATGTGGTCTTCCAGATTCACAACGATTTCTGGACTGGAAAAGTCAGACATTGTTAGTATATTTACACAAGGTGAGAATAATCAAGATTTGAAGAATGTAAACAACTGAGCCAAGTCAATATTCTGTTAAAATGTGATGCTCCTGAGATGTGTATCTTTGCTCTGACTTCAGAGATTTCAATTTCTATTACTCTACAGTTTAAGTAAATAAATGAATATAATGTATTAGAACTTCAGTATTTTAATAATGCAATGGCTTTCTTGCTATAATAAAGAATATCCTTGGCCACTACATGGATTGATTGTCCTGGGATCCCATAAGACCCCAGCCTTTTGGAATACCACATTCATGCATAGTAGACCTATTTAAAAACTAGCAAACACAACAATTAATACTGAAATGGTTCTAAACTTCTCTATACTAAACGAAAATACGGACAACCACATCACGGAAAATGTAATATTTTCCCATTTTATTGATATGTATATATGCAATACATAATGTTTACATTAAACCTGAGTATTGTGTGCACATATATCATGTCAAAATTACAGACCCTTCTCTCTCCCTTTTGGTCCTCTCACGCCTGTCCCACCTTCCTTATTCCCCACTACCCTGCCTCCCTCTATGAATTGACTGTATTCTGGAAAATGAAATCTCTTCAATTTGAAAAGCATCTGATGGGGGATAGGTCAGTAAGAACCCATTGCTCTGCTTTCAGTTACATGGCATTTTAACCAAATGGTAAAGAACTTGGCAAAAATTTAGGACAACAAAGAAAAAAATAAACGCTCCAGAAAAACCAGACATAGGGAGAAAGATTTTTTAAAGTGGTCTTGAAGTTTTCTTGTTCTTAGAAAAATTAAAAGAACTTGTAAAGAAAACTGTGAGCTGGAAGCTCTGGATTCTAGTTCTGATCTCAGATGTAGAGATATCAATAGAAGGCTAGCATGTGCAAAGGGCAGAGTAACCTCCGGGGTCACTGAGTCAGGGGGAAGTGAGGTCAGGAGTCCCAAGGAAGACACCAGTGGGAACAGGACCACTGAGGGCGTCCACTTTCTGTACACTGGTGGCTGACTGCACCTCTGGGGAGGTGCAAGAAGCCAGCACCGGGCATGGGCTGGCAAGTGTATGGGTTCGGATCCACACAACAACCCATTTTAGTTCTGCACACTTATTTGTATTAAATAAGCTTCCAGAACTTAGCACCTGCTCTCGTTAAAGACTAGTTCTTGTTTTCATCTCTGGGAACAAATGCTTCACTTGTTGACTGAAAACAAAGTAGCAAGGGAGAAAAAAAGATCTCGGTTGTCCAGAATAAGTTTCTTTTTGAGGGGAGCAGGGGTTTCCTGGGTTGAATCCAGGGCATCACAGCATGCTGAGCACATGCTCTACCACTGACTTATGCCTACACCTCTGTTCTGAATAAGTTTTTCATTGAATTGACATAATATTGGTTCCAAAACTCCCTTGGACTGTACCTTCACTGAATCCGAGTTTGGGGTTTCTACATTTTTTATTCTGATAAACCAGCTTTTAGTGCTGCCGGTGGGTTTTTTTGTTTTTGTCTTTGCCTGTCTCAGTTCATCTGCACTTTGATGTCTAAAGAAAAAAAATTGCCAAAATTATACTCTTCTAACATTTTTATCATCTTAGTGATAATTAGAAGACAGGATAAGAATGTATAACTCTCCCATCACAATATATTCATTTTCTTTTTATTTTAGTTTTTTTTTTTTAGTTTCCTGACTTTGAGTATTTATAACATTCAAATATGAGTACACTGCACCCTGAGTGTGTGTGTCTGTGTGTGTGTATGTTCTATCCCAGAGCCTTGTGCATACGAGGTGAGGTTTCTACCACTTAGCTGCATCCTCTGAGCAGCAATGCAATGATTGTATATATTATTTTATTATTTTGCCACTAATATTTATTAGCTATGTTTTTTAAAAAGCATTTCCCTTTCCTGGCACTCTAATTTGTTTATCCAGATAAGATCCGATTTCCAGGAATGAGATAGAACACATAACTATGTGTTTCAATGCATCATGTAGAATATAAACGTTAACTATCTTCACATATATAAGATTTTCTCATGGATGTAGAGTAACACATAAACATAAATGTAGAGATAAACCAGTTTCGGGAAACCTCTTCCCTGGCCTAATAAGAATGTCAAGGTTACCCAAAATTGAGGTAAGAACTAAAACTCTGCAATATGAATAAAATCAGAAATTTTTATTAATAGCAATATTGAAATAAATAATTTTTCATAGATTTTTATCTAATTAAAAGACAAAGGTAAAAGCACACCAAGAATATAGTTGATAAACTAAGTGAAAATAAGAATGAAATTTAGGTCGGGCATAGAATACATTACTCCATAGGCATGATCTTATTCATGGCAAAACAGAGACTATTTATGTTAATAACGAGAACAGTTTGGTGCTGCTAATTAGTTGCCACAAAACCCTTACTGATTTTATCTAGATTTAGTTAAAGTTTCTCTCACCAAGCGTGTGACATGTAACACTTGGTAAAGGGAAAATTAGAACAAAGAAATGACATTAATTTGGAGTTAAAGTACAAGTTGAAGCAATTACTAATGTATGGAAAGGAAGCTTAGAGTCACAGCAGACTTTGACCTCTATGTGCTGTGAACCACTTATGGATGATAAAAGAACTTTCCCTAAAATTTTGAAACACAGCATCTTTACCGGTAACAAGAAATACACTAGAAACATACCAGACTGAGAGAACATCAAATACCCGAGAGCAGGTTGTGCGGTGTGACGTGGGCAGAACTCAGTGCCCGCTTGCTCCCGCACTCACATCCTACATGTGTTTGTTACATTCTAACGCTAAATGTCTGTAAAGAGCAACTCGCCAGCCTTAGTTAAACCTTACTGGATCTAGCGACATCACATAATTTAAATTCAAGGCCTTACCCAAAGGAATGTGAGCAAAATGCATTGTTTGTCTTCCTATGGCCACTACGAAAGGTGAAGGAAATTAAACCATAAACAGCTATGCTCAAGCATTAGCACAGCCGAGAGCGCTTTGCAGCAGAAGACAGCCGTATTTAACGGGGGGATGCTCTAAAAATCAGCCCGGCAACATCTAGAGTGAAACTAAATTCTAAAATGTACTTGGAGACTTAGACAAATCGTGCTGATGCAAAGTAAGTTCATTTCGGGGTGCTCTAATTTTCTGTTGTTTCAAATGCTTCTCATAAATTACCGGGTAAAATCCAAGTGTGATGGTAGGCCGTGGAGACAGGCTTCAGGGAGAGGGAAAGGCCACGTGGGGGCTGGCGAGAGGCGGGAAGAGAGCACTAAAAGTGATCGAGATGGGATGTGTACGAGCTCCAGTTCCTCAAGCTGAGTGCAATTACTATATATTGCAAATACATTAAGGAATAATTTGAGGAGAAAAGAAAAAAAATCACTTTTTTTTCCTCTTTTATACCCAATGCCTTTGCCTTTAATTAATGTGGAACAGCTTCAGTTTGCTCCCAATTCTTTTTCTTCCTCAGTAATAACACAACCCCTGGCTTGAGGGAACACAGCCTTTCAGAATTTGAGACAGAATCCCAACTCCCCTAGGAACAGTGTGCGACTCATGCATAGATGCGTACGGAGTCGCATGTAAACTCACACTCACAATCATCTGAAGGGACAGGAAGGTCTTCATCTCCCCCATCTCCTCCCTCCTGGGCTTGGTGCCCTGGGGCTATGGCGCATGTTTTCTTCCCCTTTGCCCTTCCTTCATTCCCTTTCCCACTTCCGGGCTCCTACTCCTTCATATGACTGAGGACCCTTCCCCCCCCCCCCCCCCCCCCCCCCCCCTTGTTTTTCAATTCTGTGACCGAGGCTTTTGTTGCCTTCTGTCTGATGTGAGCCTGAACACACACACTCCCATAGTGCCTACACTTCTCCCGGCCTAGTTAGATTGACCCCCATGACAGGGGCGTCTCCATGAATGTTCGTGCCATTCTCAATAGTTAACCAGACTGGTATGAACAGGCACTCAAAGAACGTTTTTGACGAATTGATCCTATGTCATCTTTTGTCTTCTTTTCCCTTGAAAAGCATACCTCACATCTAGGCCTGTAATCCCAGTGTGCTTAGATACCGAGGCAGTGGAAGAGCAAGTTCAAGCCCAGCCTGGGGCAGTTTAGAAATTCAGCAAGACTCTGTCTTAAATGAAAAATTTTATTAAAAACAAAAAGTTTAGCATGTAGCTCAGTACAAAGGCTTTGAGTTTGATCTCCATTACCACAAAAAGCACATCTAACTAACATTAGTAATCCCACTTATTAAAATCCCCTTCATCATCTGATCCACCAAAACCATGCTAATTGTCTTTTAATTAAACATTTATTTTTCTTGATATTAGATGCTAGACTTTAGCTACAGTTATTCATTTATCGTTTTCTAAGTTACTATTGGGAAAACATTCTAGAAAGTTTCATAATAGTAACTAATTTATAAAGAAGCCATTCATTACAATTGTTTTATCCCAACAAAGTAGAAATTTATGAATTCTTTGGCTGATGAATAATTCTTTTTTATAAGCAGATATCTGGCTTTAAGCAGATATACTAGGCATTTACCAAATGTAGTTATAATGCAGTAGGATAATTCCAGACTTTTAATGCAGCTACTGTTGATTCAAATCTAGGTTTTCCTATCATCTCCAAAATATTGGAAATTTATGAAGTCTCAATTGTGTAAAACAGGAATGGTACTACCAGCCTTATGAAGAATTTGAGCAAGTAAGTGAAGATAATTTATGTATCACAAATTATATCATCAGTAGTGGTTATTGTAGCTATCCAAATTTATGTTTCTGTACCTCCTTCTTAATAAACAAGGTAGATGCTCCATTTTTAATTTGTTTTGGAGCTGAGTGATAAAGTTTGCTGTAGATAAAGCCTAAGGTTAACCAAGATAAGACCTAAAAAAGAAGCTCCCAGGCTGCAGGATTTATCTTGCTTACTAGTTCCTTATCTTCCACGCCCACTCCATCCCTATCAAACAACAACAACAACAACAACAAAAAGATGTTGACAGGTGGATAGCAGCCAGAGGAAAGATAGAACCGTGTATCACTCAAGGTCACCAGAAAGGAGGCCTGGAAATTATATACATGCTAAATTACACCACCTGAGGCCACGCTGGTGTCAGGAGGGCCGCTGAGGTGGGTAAGAGTTCAGCTGTCCCTGGGAGGCTGATCTGCAATGCAGATTTGTCTGAGCTTTTCCTGGCTCTTTCAGCCTTCAGACCGACCAGCTGCTCTCAGTCCCGCCAGCTGGCGACATGGGATTCGCCTGCTTCCAGGTCGTCTACCACTAGAACCAAACTCCAGGTAGATGGTTTTCCCTCCGCATTGGTATCAAAATCACTACCACACCCCCAAATTAACACCTGTCACAAAGAAAGGTAAAGTATTAAGGAATTTATTTCTACTTTCTGCCTCTCGCTTTATACATGGAGGTTAGCTTTTGTGAGAGTTCTTGGTCTGGTTGTAGAAGAAGCGAGTGCAAACCTTCTTGTGCCTGCTGGTGCCAGGACAGCCCTGGGGGCGTGGAGGCTGCTGCCTTGAACTTGCAGGCTGGGGGAGCTGCTGGACTCCCTGAGGTTCGACTGCCTTCCCCCTCTGCAGACTGTGCTGCGGGAGTCAGGACTGTGGCTGTGCAGCCTCTGGTACACACTAAGTGACCCCTTTCTGTACATGCTCAGATTCCTGTTCAGTTTTCTTGTTGTTGCTGTTGTTGCTGTTGTTTGTAATGACTGAGACATTGTTGAGAAACACCTCAGCTCACATTGGCATGTTTTTGCTTTTGGCCAAATTCTTCCGTAGGGACAGGTTTGGCGTTCAGCAATCTCTTCTGCTTAGACTGGTCAAGGCTATGTGGATTTGGAAATCTGTGGTAAAGTGCGAGTCACTTAAATGTGGGCAATAAATGGTGGCTGATATTCTAATTATTTGCAATTATATTGACTAACTTGAACACTAGCTATAATTTTAGGTAATCCATGAATCTTTTCTAGTATTTCCTGTTTTCCCTTCTTTTAGTAGTAATAATATAATACTTTACCTTTTGAACATATTTGTGAAAACATGTCTTGTGCTTCTTTTTCCCCCTCTGGGGTACTGTGGTACTGTGGACTGAGCCCTACGCCTTCAATCTGAGCCATTTCCTCATCCCATTTTTGGTTTTGGTTTGAAACGGTCACTAAATTGTCCAAGCTGGCCTTGAACTTGTGATTCTGTGGCCTCAGTCTCCCAGAGCACTAGGAATACAGTCTTGCATCTTAGTGAAAATGTTCTCATGAGAATTACCTCTAGGCACGTTTCTGTATTTCAGGCATAAGAATTTTGTATATAGAGGAGAAAATGCTATTTGCTTTTTAAGATATTTAATAATTTTAACATGTAAAACATTGTTTCTGAAAAATATGTGTTTTTGTTGTTTTAATGAGAAGTCCCATGGATTATATTTGAAATATAGTGAATATTCTATAAAGGTGTGTTATTGGAAAATTTTATGCCTTTAATGTTTTCCCCTTGTGCCCCTAATGGCTTAGCAAGTGTATAAATAAGACAAAGGCTGATTCACTCTGGTTTCATCAATAGTGATTCTTGAGTTTACTACAAATGAGTTCTGAGGATCTTGCACCACGTTGGCTTGGCAGTACATTAGTTTTCTGTTATGTAAGACCTGCAGCAAAGGATATTCAGCTTCATCTCCTTGGAAAAAAAAATACATCCTATATTTTTAAAAGTAAGTCTTAATTTGTGCTAGCCCAAGCCTTATATTTACAAACTAAAATTAAATTGCAAAGCAGACTCTACAAGTAGTGACATTTAAGGAAGGATATTTAGGCCGGCCTCGTGGCACAGGCCTGTAGTGATCCCAGCACTCTAGGAGGCTGAGGCAGGAGGATTACAACTTTGAGCCCAGCCTAGACAGTTTAGCAACTTAGTGAGACTCTGTCTTTAAGAATAAATAAATAGAAAACCTGCGCTAGTTCAGTGTGAAGGTGCTGGATTCAATCTTCAGTACCACACGCACAAACACATACACAGAGGTTTACTTTTCACTTGTCTGATATGTGTCAACTGTTCCTGACTTCCAGCTCCATTTTAATAAAGACCTCTTCACAGTCATTTTGTGTGAAAAAATCTCCCAGCCCAATCATACCATACGTGACTCATGAACATAACGTTGTGGGTTTCCTAAAGTATCTGTTCACCTTTTGAACTTTATCAGCTTCAAAAAGAAAATTGGCCAACGTGCTTTCCTTTTACTTCTTCAGCTCAATTAACTCAATTATTTATTTTCTTTTTATATTTTCCTCTAGTGAAACAAATCAACTTTCAATTTTAAAAAGGGTAGAGGTTATAAAGGGGGGTTTAAAATAACATTGGCTTTAACACACACACACACACACACACACACACACACACACACACACACACACACAAACTACTAAGTATTTTCTTTTCCTCAACCACATCCAGGTAGAATGAGCAACAGATGCAGGGGGAGATAAGGCCCCCCACTCACAAGAGCTGCTAAACAGAAACTGAATTTGGTTTCGCAGGCTTCTCTCCAGGCTGGGAGCCATCTTGGCTTCTTTCAGCAGGATTGAACCCCTTAAAAAATAATCCCTAGACTAGAATTCAATACTTTGAGCAGCTAGTGTACATAGGAGATGATACAGGTGAATCTTAAACTTCTCTTTCTAATATTCATAGTGAATGCCCACTATCAAGAGTACATTTCACAGCCAGGCTGCGTGACACAGGTTTATAATCTCAGCATTTTGGGAGGCTAAAGCAGGAGAATCACAAATTTAAACCTAGCCTGGGCCACTTAGTAAGTTAGTGAGACTCTCATTAAGACCCCCATCTCAAATAAGCAATATAAGAACAGGTAATGGTGGGGAGGTAGCTCAGAGCAGAGTCCCTGTGTTCAATTCCTAGCACCACAGGAAAAAAAGAAAAATACAAATTCGCACTGAATGAGCTCAAAGATGAACAGAAGCTGGCAGTGTTGGTAGTGTAGGGAGGAACGGTAAGGTCTCTAGCTAGACATCTCAAGTCGTAAGACAACAGCTTGAAGAGAAACCACTACAATAGAAACTGGTGACCCATAGACATCAATAAGATATGACATCCTTAAGAAAGATGATCTCAGGCTGTGCCCTGTCACTCTTGCACTGAACTCCAACCTGGAGCCCCACTGGCTTTGGTCATCAGAATAATGGTTGAGTGACATCAACTGTCCAAACAGAGCTGAAGACAAGCAATTTAATAGTAATAATAAAGTACTCAGGTTTGTTTAAAACTCAAATACGATGCACAATCTCAAATAAGTAAACACAGCTATGACCCTTCTCCTACCTAGCAGGTTCCCAGGAGAGAGGCCTAGGGAAACAGTGACATTGATAATTAGCACACAGGGCTTTTCCACTAGCCAGGAGCAGTCTTTGCACCAGTTGATGTAAGAACTTTAGGAAAAGGGGAACTTACCAGAAATAGATGACAGAATGCATATGAGCAATTTCCTTCCAGCAACAAGTCCATTCATGTTTTCTGTGTAGAAAAGGGCGCAGAGTGAACACAGAAGGCAGCATTTTAGAGCTTTCTGCACCATAGGGATCGACTCCTTTTTCTCAAAAATGTTAATAACTAAGAGTGTACTCCCATAATCCTTAGGGAATCTTTTCTTATCTCTTTATAACCTCCTCTTATTCTGGCTACATGGCAGGGTAGACACGACTTGGCGTGTTTTTGACAGAATGTCTTTCCATTTTTTTTTGATATATAATACAATAAAAGAAACTCTTTTATTGAGAGTCCCTTTTTATTTTTATTTCAGAGGAAAACTTCACAATTGCTGTTAGTAGCTTCAGAGTTAATATAATAATCTAAGAGTTATGTGTGCTCTGGCAGAAAGAGAGAGGGAAGAAGAGAAAGAAGAGGATGAAAGAGGAGAGGAGCAAAGAGGAGGAGAGAGAGGAGAAGAGGAGAGGAGAGGAGAAGGAGAAGAAGGGGAGGAAAGATGAAAAGGACAGAAGGGAAGGGAAGGGAAGGACAGATTTAGCAAAGTTTCGATAGCACCATGATAAAGTCATAGATGCTCTCCTTTTGCTGGAGAAAGGATTTTTGTCAGGTGGGATGTCATTCTAAATTTCAGTTATCTGAGGGCTTCACCTTCCTAAGCTGTGACAGGTCCACCATCTGATAGAGGATTGTGTTTTGCCCCAGTTTACACGAAATTCCCTGTGAGATTCACTGAGTCTTTTCTGCAGTTACAAGAAGAGATACCAAAAGGCCTTAGGTTGCAGTAGGAACCACAAAAGGTGAGCGAACTTTTGCTCTTAGAGAGTTTGTGTTCAATTTAGTTATGGACTCAAATCAGAATTTCAAACAGAAACAGAGATTCTCATTTAGTCTCTGTCCAGAACCATACCAGCCTGAGAGCTGCACAGACCCACGCCTTAATCTGCACTAATCCATATGAGCTGGTTTAGTAGTCTTGAATTAACCAAAGTGACTGTCACCCAGGGAGTTCAGAACTAATCTGCATAATTTTAAATTGTAGCAAAAGGGATATTGCTCTTTGGTCTTCAGAATCTCACAAGCGTGCATTCTATTTTCTGGTATGAAATCAGCAGTTAAAATAAAATTGGAAACAACAACAGGGAAGTCCTCTTGAAAGTGACAATCCTGTTTTCTCTTGGAAGCCTTTATAAAGACTTCGCCAGTCTCACTGAGATAACCTACAAAGGCGGTCTGTTTCTGTGGAGAGCAGTTCTGATCTCTGTGCCATGGGCTCATGTTTCTGTGGGAGAACAGCTAGGTTCTTTTACTTAAGTAAAAATAACAAATAATTATCCCACTCTAAAAGAAACTACGGATAATTATAGTTTGCCAGGCATGTTGTATAAGCAGACAGGAAAGACAAAGTGTTAGTGTTGGCAAATCCCAAAACAGAATACTTCTGCAGCCTGAAGTAAGCTCCCACATCGAATAGTGTTCCCACAAGGAACCTAAAAATTCCTGGGGCTGCTGGATAAGACTGGATGGTTACGGTGTGTTGTGTGTGATCAAAGGCACAAAGATTTTTCAACTAGAGTCAATAATTTTCCACTGCATCTTAGTGAGGCATAAATACACCACAGAGGTGGGTATGTATGTGTGTATGCAAAAGTGAGTAAGTGAGCTAGGAAGGAAAGGAGATTTGGGGAGAGATAACTGAACTATTCTTGAGGTATTTATTTATTAATTTATTTGAGATAGGGCCATGCTTTGTAACCAGGCTGGTCCTGAACTCACTATGGATCCCAGGCCGACCTGGAACTCATGGGGATCCTCCTGCCTCAGCCTCCTGTGTACTGGGATTATAGCTCTGCACCACTTCACCCAGTTTATATGGTGCTGTGGAATTGAACCCAGGCCTTGAGGCAAGTGCTATAAGTTCTGAGCTATTTCTCCAGCCCTGAAAAAAAATTAAAAAAAAAATACTCTTTTGATTGCTGTTTCTTAGTGGTTCTCTCTACTAACATCCTAATATCTGGAACTTGTAAGCAGCACTTTGAGAAACAGATTTACTCAAAATTGGATATTTTTCAGAAAGAAATATACAAAAGGATCTTATTATCTGTCACTAATTAGTATCACAAAAAAGAAATTCTTGAAGTGAATTTTCCTTCTACAGCTCAAAATTTAATAATATTAGGTGTCTTGAGAATGAATATGCTAAATCAATGTATCAATAGAAATATCTGTATTGCAATTGCAACTATGTCCTTATTCTAAGAGAAAGGAATGAACCAGTTTGTGCATTAGGGAATTTGTTGAAAATAATTTCAGCACACATTTTACTTAATACAAGTCAACCTGCATCACTTCACATTTTCCTTTTTCGACTTGCTCTTCAAACAAGTTTATTTTAGCTGGGCGTGTGTCGTGGTGGTGCATGCCTTTCATCCAGCACACTGGCAGTTTGACAGGGAAGACCACAAGTTTGAGCCCAGCCTAGGCAACATATGACTTACTAAGACCCTATCTCAAGACAATAAAAAAAAAAAATTGGGGATGTAGCTCAATGTGAAGGTCCTTGGTTCAATCCCCATTATCACACACACTATAACAAGGCTGCTTTTGTTAAAAAAAAAAGAAAGAAAGAAAGAAAAAAAACAGAGAAACTGTCTTAGTTACTTTTTCACTGCTGGGACAACATACCCAACATCTACAACTTAAGGTAGGTGCGGTTACTTTAGCTAACAGCTTCACAAGGTCTCACAAAGTCCATTTGAGGCAGGCAGCAAAGGTGAAAGCACATGGCAGAGGCTGGAGAGTTGTTTACAGCATCATATACAGAAAACAAAGAGAAGCAGGAGCCAAGTGAGTCTGGAGACTCAGGCAAGGCTAGAGCTTTCCCAGGAAGAAGCTGTAACAATGCTTCTTCTTCCATTCTTTACTTAGTTCAAGCTACCAGTTGAGACCCCCATGCTGTGGGTGGGTGCCTCTCCCTTACTTCATGGCCATGAGTCAATAGCAAGCACCTGGAATCTCTGCCCTAGGCACTCCCCCAGCTCATTAAGTTGACACGATCTTTCAGACCCCAAGCATCTTCCCCTTTCTGCCAGGCCTTGCCTCCCAAAAACATAGTTCCACAGCTATCTCACCGCATCCAAATACAGGAGGCTTTTGGTTGACATTCCAGATCCGAATCATAGCAATATTCAAGAGCTTAATAAGCTTTCCCTTGATTCTTGGTAATTAATGTTATACCCAAATCGGTGTCTGTTAGGGTGAGCACTGCCTTATTTTTGTGGTTCTCCTCCTGCTGATACTATGGCGGTTGTTCATGTTTCCATAGTTTGCCTGTTACTTGTTCTAAATACATTTATCATTGCTTTCGTGCTCTTCAGAGTCCTGCATTTCATGTAAGACTTGAAATTTCACTGAAGCAGGTGCATAGCTTCCAACTCGTGTTGGGTTGTCAGATATTAACACTCTTCACCAGTTATATGGAAATCAGCTAAAGAGTCAAAGCTTTGATCCTTTTAGGAAGGATAGGAGCTAGTGCTGATGTGGAGGTAAATGGTGTGCAAGTGAGTGCATGCTCGTTCTAGGCGGTCAGTTGGCTAGTGACTGTGTTCCTAATGCCATGAGAAGGCTCAACAGAAAATAAATTCTCCAAATACGGGAAGTGCTCTACTTCACTCAAAATCACATGTCCAGTCTTTTCTAAGAGAACATCTGAATAACCCCACCAGAGAGGACTATCAATAATAAATTGTTCAGTCTTTTTGATCTTTGGATTTCTCAGAATGTTACTTGAAGAATTTTTCTATATACATGGTCATGTCTAAAAAATCTAAAAGAAGTGCAGAACTTTCAGGTGAGACTATAGTGTTTAATTTCTGGACACTTCTACTAATATGTGAAGAAAGAATGGGGAAGTTAAAAATATGGTGATTTTACCTTAGAGTCCCAGTCTAGTTAGAAACTAGTTAATTAGTATCTGTCTCAATTAAGGTGGGTGCACTGAAGAACTTTGAAAAAGTTGCACAAATCCCTTTCTTTGTTGGTGACATCATTTTGAATGTAGAAAATAATAATGCCATTTTACAATTGAGCTCATCATGCCCATGAGTCATTCAATTTGCCTCTATGAGTCTGTGTTTCCTTTTTAGAACTGAGTAACTGCATGATTAAGTTGTCATTAAAGAAACAATAAAAGCAAAATGTCAGATGCAAACTCAAGAGACACCCGGTAAAGGTCTGATATCCATATTTTAAGGAGTCTTCACAGTAAACTAATAGCATTTGTAATTATCATGTGATTTACTTCTATTAATCAATCACCAGACTTAATCGTATTTTGAAGTTGTTGCGTGTGTAATGATCAGTAACAGCATCTACTGCTTAGTATAAACTAACAGCCACAAACCACGTCTACCCACTGACGTGTCTCAGTATCACTGTAGGTACGTGCATACCCCAGGTACCTGCCCACGGAGGGGGGTGTCCTACATTCAAGTAGCGCTGAGAAATGTGTACCATTAGATATAATTTAACATTTTTGTCAGGTAGACTTTCAAGTAGGACTGAGGATTATAGAACCACTAAATGTGCATTTAAAACATTTTCAAAATTTGAGGGATGTTCTGAGCATTTAAATTTTTCTTTTGGTGTCTTTAGATACACATTTAAATACAAAAAGAAACAACTGTTTCATAGATTATGGGTGATTGAAGAGATAATCACATGTCTGATCCTGGGAACAACCCAGAATATATTTTGAAAAATGATAAATTAAGCCCACCTTGTGAAAATCTTCCATTCACAGGCATTACTGCATGACATCAGTGTGTGTGCGGTGCCGAAACCAGACAAAAGTGGTGGCCTTTTACCTTGGAAACCTCAGTCTGAAATTCCCAAACTAAAAACCAATGGCTTCAATCTGCTGATTCAGATTTCTAGCTGTCAGCTTATTATGATAGCTTTCTTATGTTCAAATTCTAACTTGTCCACTCCATTTGTTTTATTTTTTAATCGATTACAGTCTCTTCTTAATACTTCTTAGATTTTTCCCCACCTGCTTTATCTTTCAGACACTTGGACAAACACCTAAGATAAATTATTTAAAAGAAGAAAATGATTTATTTTGGCTCACAACTTTGAAAGTTTTAGTCTGTAGTTGGTTAGCTCTGTTGTTTTGGGGCTGGTGGCAATGCAGAATATCTTCACGTGGTTGAACAAAGCTGCTCACCTAATGGAAGTGAGAAAATAAAAATAGAAAGAGAGGAAGGCCCATAGTCCTCTTCAAGGGCATGCTGCCAAAGACCCAACTTCCTTCTGGTAGGTCTTTTGTCTAAAGGTTGCCACTTCCCAGTAGCAGTGTCAGCCAAGCCTTCAATATCTGAGCCCTTGGACTGCATTGAACATCCAAACCATAGTATCATAATACTCTTATTTAAAATGATTCTTTTGAGTGACCTCCTCTAAAATTTCACTTTTATGTGGAATTGTTGTCTCATAGTCTGTAGGCAGAGTGACCTCTTTGCCACAACAAAGATCCCAATCTTGACTGCCAGTCACCACTGACTCTCAGACTTTGACCAAATTATGAAATATCAAATGTCTAGCACAAAATCAAAGTACTTTACATATATCTATAGAGGCATTATTATTTGTCACCTGTTTTTCTAAAAATGCGGTTCTCCATAGGTTCTGTGCTAGTGAGCCATCCTGTTTCTTCAGTATTGTCTTTACTGTTTTTTTCTCTTTCTAGCACCCTACAATTGTCTCTCTCAAAACTATTAGTGTATACCAAGATTCTAGTTCCATATCTACTGGAAGAAGTCATAGTTTCAATTTAAAATTGATTATTGATTATTTCTTAGCATAAAGCCTCCCAGAAATTCCTGTTACTCCAGAAATAAATATATTATTACTCCAAATAGAATTCCAAGCCATCTGTCATAGGGCCCCCACCAATATTTCTGACTCTTATCTCCCGCAATTCCGTGCTGGGCCCAACAACCTGAAACCTGTCGCTCGCATTGTTCCACCTGCCTCCTTTCTATTCTTTTGCTTCTTCTGTTCCTCAGTTACTTCTGATCCCTCTCATCCTCTGCTTGCCCAAACCACATAGAAGGTTGTGACGTGTGTCCTAAGCACCGCAAGCACCACACTCCCCAGAATTGCAGAAATTGTACGTGGTCTTCCCTTTGACTCAGAACTGTCTCTGATTTGTGTTCTACTTCCTCTATTCGCACCCTCTGCTTTGCTCTACTTAATTACCAACTCAAATATGAGTAAATAACCTTCTTGAAATCAGCGGGGGTGTTTTATGTACTTTTCACCAAGGTCCAAGTAGTCAGGGTATAAGTTTGTGTCTTACGCATTGAATCAAATAAAGAAAACCTCAGAATGAATATTCTGAACATTTTGTTCCCCCTGCTTGGGCTTACAGGTCTCTGAAAAGTGAAATGATTTTAAGTCCCCAAAAGAAAATCAATACTTAGTGAATTAATTTTATAATTCAACAGGCTTTATACTCACAGAGTAATATAACCATCTTCACTATCTAATACTAAAACATTTTCCCCTACCCCAAAATAAATCCTATCCACTAGCAGTCACTCAATTTCTACCTCACCTCTAGCCTAGAAAACCACTAATATATTTTCTTTATATGTAAATTCATCTCTTTTTCTGGATATATTCAAATAAAGCATACATGGTCTTTCATTAGAGGTTTTCTTCACTCAGATGATTGTTATAACTATCTGTTATTTTGTTCTTTACTGTTGAATAGTACTCTATTGAATGGATAAGGACATGCTATGAATCTATTCATTAACTGATGGATATTTGGGTCGATGGGTCATTCTTGAATTCGTAAAACTGAAAGGAAACTCTGTGTTATTAAGTTCAATACTTTCCTTATATGCATGTGAAACTTAGGCCCCAAAATATATTACTGGTTCTGTATGTAGAAAATTATTGAATTTCTTCACATTTTAGATGCTAACTTGATACAACATGATGTTTGCATTTATTCTTGCATTATTCAGTTCATTCTTGCAAATAGTTAATTACTTATGGAACACTACTTCCTGATGATTTGGTTAAATGAACTCTGTCCTCGTGAAGCTTAGATTGTAGTAGGGAATAAGCTCTCAATGCAATAATCACAAATAAATGCAAGCAGAATCATGCCAATACCTACTGAAGGATTCAGACATGAGCATTTTTAGTATGAATACTTGAGCTGTGACCTATGGATATTAATTAAATAGCAAAAAGGGTGGAAGAGAGCTTCCAGGCAGAGGAAAAAATCACATGCAAAGGCCCTGTAGCTGTACTGGTGTGGTTTCTAAGGAAGAGTGGCAGAACAATGTTACGGGAGAGCAGAAAGAAGAGCATGGTGTAGGGAAATATAAGTGAGGCTGGGTGACTCAAGGTCTTCCAGCATGAGAGGGTTTTAGTCTTTGTTCTAAGAACTGGACCACTGACACATTTTAATCCCAGGAATGATGCAAGCAAAAGGAACATGTTCTCTGTCTTATATAGTTCACCAAGGGCTTAGTTAGATGTATGATGAAAGATAAAATTTACTGGATGACACATAATTTTACTCCAAAACTCACGACACTGTTTGTAGCATTTAGAGTTCTAATTTTCTGTGTTTACTAAATTCCAATTTATTCAAAGTAGAAACTTGATTTATTTTCGCAGCCTCCGTATTGGAATCTGCAATTCAATTTTTAAAAGAAGTGTTCTTTCCAACCTTTCCACAGAAAAAGCAATCAAAGCTACTTGAGAAGTAATGAATAGATACAGAAATGTTGGCATTTTTCTATTATACAATATCCATGTTTCAGGCCGGTAAAATCTAAAGAACACAGAGACTCTTCTACAAATTGCAAGTGGTTAACATCGAATTCTTCAGCCTGAGTGCTTTCAACTTGAGGCCCACTGCTCCCAAGCATTCTATGAATGGGACCCAGGAAACTTTTGTGAAAGTAAAGGTCATGCTGGTATAGGCATGAATTCAAAGCCTTCATTAAGTTCTACAAAGAGGCTATCACACACAAAAATTAAAAACAACATTTCTGAAAAATAACAAAATGTTATAGAATTACTATGAAAAGCAAATCAGGCTTATTTTCTATCAAATATAGAAGTTTAAGCCTATGCAATTAAAACAGTAAAATTTAAACTAATAGCTGTCACTAAGCTAAGAGCAATGTCGTTGTTTTAAACAAACAAAAGAAATCAGACATCGTGAAAGATAAAAATCAAAAGTATACCAATAGATTTCAATACACATTATGTAGTGGTTATTTCTCAACTTGTGGTTCTCAGCTCATACTCTGTGCGATTGTACTTGGGAAGGGTGCAATTTCTTGACTTCATTTTAGAACTCAGTAATTAGAATCCTTGGAGTGGAAATGAAGACACTAAATTTTAAACTAAGAGTCCAGGTAATTATGTTATCCATGTTTGTGAAATGCCACATGACAAAAATAAATAGCAACAATTTGTGTTCAATTCTTTGACAGCTTTACCCAAACTCATTGAGTTATATGGTGATACTAGTATCATAAATAATGCTAGATAGATACCTGATACATAGGTAGATGAACTGTGATAAGCAGGCTTTTCACAAAAACTTTAAATAATCTATCCCTAGTCTTTAATACTATTCTATGAGAAAATAGATATTATTTTCTACAATTTACATAGAAAGAAATTCTGTACCAATCTCATTCTATAACCACCATCTCCATTTCTCACGGCAAATGTGTCCAGAAAAAGAAAGGGAATGGCATTTGTACACGGGTCTGCCAATAGACAAACCAACAAAGATGCAGATTTGTGACGAGCAAGGTGTAGCACGAGTCTCTTGCTCAGCACAGTTGTCTGACACTTCTAAAAGAAGCTTCCAGGGTTAACACTTTACAGTCAGGAATGATAAAAATATGAGAAAGTTACTTCAAGTTGCTGACAATTTAAGATGCAGAGAATATTTTAGTCAGCTTTCCAGTTGTGGGCACATGATATCTGACACCCACAAGTTAATTTGGCTCCTGACTTCAGGGGATTCAGTCCATGGTCAGCCAGGTCTGAGGAAGGAGCATCACAGCATGTAGGCATAGGACAGCAAGCATGCTCAGGTCATGGAACCGTAGACCTCCAAGGCTATGCCTCCATGGCCCTCTCAAATACATCGGGAAGTGTGCTTTAAAAATCCTTTGGGCAGCTCCCAAACTGATCAAGTTGACAAAATTATAATTATAAGGGAAAACCAAATGTTGCTGTAGGTAAAATAACCCTAAAACATGCCAGCATGTGCTTCTGAGCTCACTATGGAGTCAGAGTTGACCTTAGACTCACAGCAATCCTCCTGTCTCAGCCTCCCAAATACTGGGATTATAGGCATGGGCCACTATACACAGTTTTATGTGTTGCTGGGGAATTGAACTCTGGGCCTTGTGCTTGCAGGCTAAGTGCTTCAACTACTGTGTCATTCCTCCAGCCCTGATGAGTTGTGTTCAGGCATAAGTTGTCCTGAGATTTTTGCTCAAGAGAGATAGATCTGTGTGTGATACGTGTATGCTCTAGAATATCAATCATATTTCATTTCATGTTAGGCTTTTACTGGGTACAAATAAAAAATTACTCATTTAAAAAAAAAAACTTGGCCACTACTTTTATAAGTTTTTACTTGAAAAGAGTTCAAAGTCTTTTGGAAAACATATGATCAATTGTGACAATACTCTGAGGGTTACAAAAATACAAATTTTGGAGTTGTTACTCTATTTGAAATTTAAGTGATGTTTTCATTTCAATTATGAAAATTGTCACACTAAAAATTTAACTTGACTTTTTTGAAGTAGCTTTATTACAAGGACATTCACTTATTTAAAAATATCTCTCATATTGTTTCTTTGAGAAAAAATAATTTTAATTTAAATTAATTACGAAAAAAGAGCTAGACACCTTGACGCACACTTGTAATTTCATTTCAGCTTTCTTGGAGGCTGAGGTAGGAAAATCACAAGTTCAAACCCAGCCTCGGTAACTTAGTGAAACCCGGTCTCAAAAGAAATATAAAATAAAATAAAAGGCTGGGGACAAAGCTAAGTGTGTGGGCCCTGTATCTCATCCCCAATATCAAAGAAAAATTCTCTAGGAAGATAGGAACCAGAAATTTTGCTGGGGTCTGTTGTTCTCAGTTTATCAAATGCCATATAACTGCACAAATCAGTTCTTGTGGTCCCTGTTGGAAACTGTACTATTCACAGGCAACTATAGCAGATAATTTTGTTAAATAAATGACAGAACTATTGAACATTTATATTTACACTAAAATTTCAGAGATTTTTATGTGATGCCACGAAATCTCAGTATTTGAGGACATGGTGAAAAGTCAGAGAAAAGTAGTATTTCAAATAACTCCTGTACTTCTTTAAGGCATTAAAAATGCCTTACTAGAACAAATCTTAAAGGATATTTTATTTAGCAGAGAAAGTTATAACTTCCTCTTCACTATTCAGGATCCTTATCTGGCAGAAGAATTCTGTTTTTTTTTTTCTTATAAGCAAGTTAATAGATATCTGTATTCCAGGTTTTAGTGTTATTTTAACATTACATCAGAATCTAATACTCTACCCTTTCATATCTGTGGCTTTCAGTGAATTCTGTAATGGCTTTCAGTAAATTCCCGGAGCTTATTTTATTGGTAAGACTACCTGCTATTAGATTAAGGTCTTCTACCACACTGTGGTCACCCATAGATCTCCAAGGAAACCAGGAGAGGACTTTCAGAGCTTGAAGTAGACACAGGGAAGAGACGTTCAGTTCTCACTAATTAGGTAGAACCACTGTGTGCATGAGGAAAGAGGAAGTCACAGATGACTTCCGGCTTCTTTGTTTAAGGTTTTGGGTTTTCTCACATTTTTATTTTTAGCTGTATGAGTTTTCGTTAAGCTGAAAGATTTTTATTTCAGATTTACATAAGAATTGGGTGAATGTGAGATTGAAAAATAAAATAATAAATTAAAACCATACTCCTTTGAGAGACTTCCTTAAGAATGCCCTAAGAAGCTGAAGTCTGCCCTGAGGGTGGACTCACATAACCCAGCAGTTGCAGACTTGAACCCCATGGTCTCCACAGTACTAGGGAAATCCCGAGTGGACAGGGGAGAGGCAGGGGAGGGATTTTAAGGCTGGGCCATACTTGGAGATGATGACACAGAACTCTCGGAATGGGTTTTCTGATTCTAATCTAGCTATTCATAGCCATGGTTTTAAAAATAATAATAACAACACGTTTAGTCTCTGGCTTGGAGAATGCTCTGAAGACCGTTCGGAGATGCTTGGGGTTGAAACCGACGTCTGAAGCAAATTTTGTGCCTGCAAATAGCCAAGGTAGAGAATGTGGTCCTCAGGGAGCCTAAAGAAACCCAGGGGACCCCAGCAAGGAGTCAGAGCCCTCTCCTTCCTCCGGAATAGTACTCATTCGAGCGGCTGGAATAGTCACAGCAGCCCTGGCTTGCTTGCTGTCTTTATTTAGCTCAGATCTTAATCTTATTTTTATATTTCTGTATTAATCAGACACATGTGGCTTGATGATAGAAATATGCACGCCGCTGCCCAGAAGCTCCTGCGCGGCTGCACCCCGCTGTCCGGGTCTGTGTGCCTGTGCCCTTCTTCCGGGTCGATGCTGAGCTCCTGCTTCCTCCACTCTTGTCGCCCTTCATCTCTGAGGCATCTGTGTTCTTAAACCTAAGCCAATTAAAGAACGCGTAATAATAGCATACCCTTCTGAAAAGAGCACGAAGACGGGAATTGCACGGCCCGGGCAGAATAATAGGAGAGGGGACGGCATTTTAAAAGAGTTCCCAGCGGGCTGCCTTTTTCTCTGCCTCCTCTTTATGAAGAAGCTACCATTTTTTTTTTTTTTTGGTCTATTTCCAAAATCTTTATACCAAGTCCTAGCTTTCTTGTTGTTGATTTGTTTTTTGTTTTTTCTTTTCTTTTTTTGGGGGGTAGGGGGGCTGGTTTTGGGGTTTTTTTGCGTTTTTGTTTGTTTATTTAACCCCAATGAAACGTTCATGTGCATGTTAATATGTTTGAGATTACTGATGTGAGGATTAGTGTTGTATATGTAGTAATGCCATTATAGAATTTTCAGAACATTTGGGAGTGACAATAAAAAGAATTTGTGGTCAATAATATTCTCAATCAATTAAGAGTTACTCATTTTTTAAAATAGGTTATTGTTCAATGAGGGTTTTTTGCAACTTAAAGGCAATAGTGATGAAATGTTAACTATACTATTAAGAAAATAATCTGGGTAGGCAAAGAAGATATTTCAAATTAACATTACAGAAGGGACAGGGAAGATGCTAACGTGGCTCTCCCTGGCTATCACCACTGCTTCTTGAACAATATGCAACAGCGCATGAAAGACAGGAACAGCTGGAGAGCAGCCTTAATTGTAAACTCTTCCCCAAGACTCCAGTGAGTTGGTAAAAAGGAAGTCCTCTGCTTCTAGAGTTTTGAGTTATAAGTAGATTTGTCAGAATTGTATTTTCTTCAGTCAGATGACTGCAGCACAGTTCTGTCTGCAGTGTGGGTGTGTGGACCCCTTTACTAACACACACCTTTCCAAACGGCCTGCCTTCAAAGAAAAGAAGGAAAGAAAATATCACCAGCCAACTGAACACTGATTCTTTTGGACCACAGCTGGAATTTGAATGCTCATGTTGACCTCAAAAACAGCCTGGTGCAGTTTTCTCTGGGTTCAGCCAAATGCCTCCTGGATGAAATCTCAGTGGTCTGCGGCAGGTTGACAGATGGCTCCCAGCAGGTGAACTCTGGGCTGTTAGTGAATGAAATGCTTTCTTTCTCTGGCACAATCTTTCTCAAAGACACCCTGTGTATTAAGGACTTAGAAAAGCAATGGATTCTAAGCAAAACTAAGAAGATGTGTCGGAGCTAAAAACCACAGATAAGCGTGAAGAAACTGTTTCTGCTCAAGCTAATGTGCAGTCTCATGGGAGTGCATAGCAGTGCTGACCAGTGAAGAAAGACTCCTTGAAGATGGATAGTGACACTTCACATGTTTCTCAGAGCACTTTTCCAAGCATAAGATTTTATTTAATATTTACAACCACTATATAAAGACAGTCTTTAAAAACACTGAAGATCCAAAAAGTTAGGTCTACCCAGTGTTACACAGCCAGTAAGTGATGGGCCGAGGTTACAACACAGTGTGTATATCCAAACTTGAATTTCTTTATATCTCCAAGACCAAATTTGATTAATTTCTAGTCAAAACTGTTGAGATAATAAACTATTATTGTTCCTATTCATTGGACCTTCTTTACTAATCCATTTACTAATCAGGAAAGGCTTTAGCCAATATAGGAGTTCATATGTACCAAATTAACGAGTAACAAGCAAAAGTTTTCATTTTGTGTTACACATACCTCGACTGTTCATTCATTTCTTAGAATACTTAGTATTTCCTAACAGACAGGGGTTGTAGGATGGTGCATAAAAAAGACAATGGGTCCTCATCAGTCTAACGTGTAGAGATTAGTTGGGTTGTAGTTGGACAGACATTGAACAAATAGAAACAACATATATTTTTGGTGATAGTGTTTGAAAAATAGACAATGGAAAGGTGTGTATTATTGTGCGTGGGCTGTCATGAAAGAATACCACAAGCAGGTGGTTTAAACAGTTATTACTATAGTTCTGGAAGTTACAAATTCAGGATTTAGTTACTGTTGGGGTTGATCTCTCGTGAGGCCTCTCATGGTGGCCACCTTGTTTCTGTATATTTCAGAAGGGGAAGGAGTTTGTGCTCAACTCTCAAATATAGCAAAGACTACTGTGGGTTTATATTGTATTTACAATGAGCATAGTGAAAAGTTAGTTAAGCAGAAGTTGCTTAAAGGAGACATCAAACATAAGGTTATTTTTTGCTAAACGTACTTAACTAGTTCTTGTGGACAAAGAATTAGCTGGTTAAGGTGAAGAATGAGGAGCTTGGTCACCCTGGATTGATGAACAAATTCCTCATTCTTCAAATACTACCTAATAAGAGAGCTCAGAAAAGCCTCAAAGTGCGGTGGAGGATTGCTTCCTTGTGTTAAGAGGGAAAGGGAGAGCTCTGCTGTCTCCTCTTCATTTTATAAGAAGCAAGTCTTATGGGTTTACAGCCCACCCTTATGACCTTGTTTAATCTTAATGACCTCTACAGATGTTATCTCCAATACAAATGCGTTAGAGGTTAGGGCTTTAATATATAAATTAATGTTTCTTCGGAAGTCATCTTATAGTATTGTTTTTGGACTGCTTGGTGTGTTCATATGACTTAATATTTTTATTATGCATATATATTTTAAATCAAAATATTATGAAAAATGATTCATATATTTCCTAGATACTAAGGACTTTCAGGGTCAAAATAAAGCAAAAAAAAGATGAGTAAATAAAAATAGGAATTTAGTTTTGAGAAGCTTTAATTAGTAATATAAGGCAGTTCATATAAAATGCAAATAAGTGTAGAAGATATAGTCATGCAACAATGAACAGAGACATTGCAGAAGATGGCATGAGAATTCTCTTATAGAGAAAAGAACTTACTTGAGTGAGAAGTTGGAAAACCTACAGGAAAAAAGGAAAGAAGGGAAAGAGGGAGAGAAGAAATGAATAGTGATAAGACATAAAGAGAGAAATAAGTGAAAATGAGGAAAAAGAGGGCTCCACAGAGGGAGAAGAGAGAAACATGTACATAGAATGTGAAAGGCAGTTAGTAGGTCTACAAGTAAATAGCCCGAGAAGATGTGAGGATTTTGACACTAGAAAGTTGAGGATAACGTTAAAATGCAAAAGTGTCACATAGAAGCCTGTGAGTAAAGCCTAAAATATTAATGTACTTTAAAAAAGGAATTATGAAAATTAGAATCTTTAAAGGGGATCACTGCTAAATAAGTCTTATGGTGACCTGTGTGTTTCCTGTTTCCTTTATGCCTTTTCCCAGCTTCTTCTCCACATACCACATGATCCTATCGGAATTAATTTATTCTTTTTTTAAGAGTTTGGAATTCTATTAGTGTATTGAGTATCAAAAAGACAAAAGATATCACGTGTAGTCAAAGATAGGGAAAAAAGAGAACACTTTTTTGTATTAGTTTACATTTGTAAAACATACTGTTATATTTTGGGGGGAATTGATATATATAATTAATAATTAAAATATTTGAAATATTGAAATTTTAAAATTATTTTACCCCTGTCCATATCCCTTTCCAAGAAAAGGAACTTTTGCACACTGTTGATGGAGGGGACTGTAAATTAGTAAGGCCATTATGAAAATAGTATTGAGGATAATCAAAAAATTTAAAATAGAATCACCATATGATTAGCAATCCCACTTCTAGTTACTCAAAGAAAACAAAATCAACCTGTAGAAGCTTGCACTCTAATGTTTATTGCAATTCTATTTGTAAAAGCAAGATATGAAATCAACCTGTGCCTATCAGTGAATGAACGGTCATATATTACAGTGGAGATAAAGATATATACACATAGTGGAATACTATTTATCCATAAAAAGAATGAAATCTTATCATTTGTGACAACATGAATGAATTTAAGTGAAATAAACCAATTACAAACAAATAACAAAGACCCAACAAACCCATTCTATCACCTCTTCTTCGCCCTTGAGATGGTGATAATTGTAGCTCACCAAATGGCCACTTATCAACCATGTTTCTCAACTGCTTCATGGAAACAAAGCTAGCTCACCCTCACTGGCTGTGAGAGGAAGTGATATGTGTGCGTCACTTCCTCATTAAAGCATCCTTGAGCGTATATTCAGCCCTGCCAATGTCTTCCTCCCCTTCTGTAATCCTGAAGCCCTAAGTTGTCCTCAAACACTGTCTGGGAGAGAAGGGGCCTGGGTGGACACTTTACTCCCCTCAGAACCTGAGTATACAAGATATAAATCTTCATTGTTAGAAGCCTCAGAGACTTAAGCTTGACTTTTCCAACTAATCCATTACTTATCCTTCACTTACTTGTGTCCTATTTTTATTGCCTTGGATTATGTTGACAAGACCCTTGGACCAGAGAAGATCATTTCTGCCAAATCAGCTTAACCTAGCTGCTAGTTCTTCACAGTCACTTGTAGGATTAGGTTTGGGGGAGGAAGGAAACATAACTTACCTTATCTAGTTTTTCTGCTGAAGTGAAGGCGCTATATTTTTAATAGGGATCCTGTTAACAATTCTTATTTTTTTCACATGTATCTGAAATACACTTTGTTTTCAAAAAATGTATTGTTCTAAAGGAACTCTTATAATGTCTCTAAGAGAGAAAGATCATTTTTGGCCTATCAATGACTTTAGTTCACCATAGCTTTCTTCTACTCACAATAATGAAGCGATTCTAAACTCAGTAGGGAGCAGGAGTGGTTTAGACTCTATGACTGCTGTCAGCTGCTCTTCTCTTTACTGCTTGAATGATGGCTACCCTCTCGGCTATATCGGCAACTCCTTTTTCCATATCTGACACCTTGTTATCCTAGACAATGCAGTGAATTACATGAACTATTTGAAATCTCAAGGAGTAGACTAATATAGGAGGTGGAGCACAATGTTGTTGATTGAGAGCTGACTGAATAGCTGAATGCCACTCATTGTGATAGTGCTGAGCCTTCAGGAACACCACTCTGGATTCTATCAACTTCGTTCGGACATCTCAATGCTTTGCTTATCAGGAACAAAGTCTATCAAAACGTGAAATTAAGCAACAAAGTCATACTGTAATAGAACATGTTTCTAAGGCAAGTGAACAATATATCCTGTCTCAACAGTCCAGACAAGATTTTATCTTGATGACTTGGCTGCTTAGTGAAACATGAATTCTAACATCTTGACTTTTTTATGAGATTCTAAAAGTTTGTGTTAGTTATCATTCTAACTTCAAGGCAATGGGGGATGGGGCTAAAGCCTTGTGTGCAAAGCATAGTTTGCACACAAAGTTGCCTGGGGCCAAATATGTATAGATACAGCTTCAGTATGTTGCAAGAACATCTATTTATCTAGGCGATCTGCAGATAAAAGCTAACTTGATTTGAAGTCGAACCTGTGCTTATGTCTCGAGTTCTTTCTTAAATGATTACCCATCTTATTTTGTGGTGCCAAGATACATCATGCCTCACCTTCTCCAGCTTGTCCAGGCAGCTAGTAAATGTGATTGCCTTCATCAGGGGCTGTCACTCAGGCTTCCCCTACAATACTCATCCCCAGCTCTTAACAGTTTCCAGAAAGAGGCGTACGCTAACCTGATAGAAATAAATAAGGAAAAGCAAGAGGCCAAATCACAGCTGAGTAAATTTTAATTTGCTCAAGAAGCTAAATAAGCTAATAATAAATGTGCACAGTAAGTATTTCAAGTAAAGTGAAAGTTGCTACTGTTGAAATAATGCTTTTCAAAGGTGCCATGAGACTTTATGTTTGAAATTATCTTTTAACAAGAGCAGAAGACATAAAACCATATCTTAGCATCTGTTAACAGCTGATGTAAGTTAAGAAATTTGGTCACTCTTGAACTGCAGGAGTCTGAGGAGGACACTCAAATTAGTCTTATCTGTTTTCTCATCTTTAATGTAGAGATAGGAAACAGAGGGTAGTGGTAGAGAATAAATAAACTAATATGTATGAAATACTCAAAATACAAAAATACTATACATATCTTGGCTAATAATAGTTTAAAGATATTGTAGCCACTCATTATACACATTTAATACTAAAACTGTGTCATGTAATATTTACAGTAAAATTATGTAAAGTAATTGAATATGCATATCAGTTAATTTGATTTAAGATCCCACTATATAGAATGAAAATGATTACTTTTAAATGCACTAAAGTACTTGTAAATGACTATCTCGTTTTATTTACCTTATGGAATAGTTCATAATTGCTTTATAAAATAAATTCCAGCTGGCATGTATCTCTTTTTCAGAAAATAAAGTCGGGAATAAGAGATAGTAATTTTCATTTTGTAACAAAAAAACATAAAAAGTCAAGAGTTACGGTGAATGGGTATTCTTTATGGATAGTACATATGGGAACTTTAAATTTTGCAATAATAAACTCATCCTTTGGCTGATAACTTCCTGGTACAGGGAACAAAATTGGCTTTTAAGTATTTAGAGCTGGAATTTTACCTTACTTATGTATCATTTTTCTCTTGAAAATAGACTAAAGGATTTTTAGTATTATTTTTAGTATTACTCAAATTATGAACATGTTTGTTAGCAAACATTCAGCAAAAGTTCCAAATAGTAAGCATCTTGAACTTTGCCAAGCACACAGTCTCTGTCACTAGTCCTCAACTTTGGCACTAGATATGTAAACATGAATGCGCAATCCCGTGGTGACATACTTTTAAAAATGTAGGAAACAGTGGGGTGGATCTGGTCCATGGATCACAGTTTGTTGACCTTCAACTCTAAAGAAATCCTTTTGCTGCTGTCCCGAAAAATGAGTCCTGAAAATGAAAAACAGTAGCTGACAAGGTAGAGTTCTGGGAGCAGTGTGCAGTTTCCATAATGCACCGCTTATGCTGGGGTGGAATTTTCAGTAATGCAACTGACTTGAGTAGGCCGTAGGCTTGTAAATGAAGCCTCACCCACTGTCCCCCAACAATGCTTCTATAGGTAACCCCAATAAACTCATTGGTTCACCAAATTGGACTTTGGCACAATCATTGCTTTGGCCTGTCTGCTGAGACTTATCTGGAGTGAACAGATGTTGGTGTTCACAACCCCCCAGGAAAAGTTATTCATGCAACACTTAGCTGATGCTTTTGTTTTTGCTATGATAAAACACACACACACGCACACACGCACACATGCACACATGCACACACACATTGTGTATTTGCACACTCATATATATATATATATATATATATATATATATATATACAGGCAGGCTTATTTGAATATTATAAAGGTAACTTACTAGAAGAATACACTTAAAGGCATTAATTTTCAAGAAATTTTCAAGAGGAAGTAATGCATGCTATTTTATTTAAGCCGTTAAATACCCAAAGGCTCTTTCCATTGGAATAAGGCCCACAGCTAGTCTGACATTTTATTTTCATACTTAAATTAACCTACAAAGTTTTATTTGCTCATACACTATCATTAAACGTTTCCTTTTTATTTATTTTTATAAAAATTTAAATGATATAAAATTTAACATTTTTGTAAATACATGAATTCTAACGTCAGTAACACATTAGAACCATAGGGTCTAGGGAATAAGTGAGCGTCTGTGTCCACCACTTTTTCAGAAGTTCACTCCTTTCCTCTTTGCTCTTTGCCTCTCTTTCTATCCTGCCATTCATGTTGAGGCCTTTAAATGTTATTATTTTTGTGCATTTCATAATAAAAATTCTTTAAATGGTCTAAGTTCTTGTGTAAAACTCAATATGATAATGGTACATTTATCCTGCATTTGAGAACCAGAAAGCAATATTAAAATGAAAAGAATCTATGTACAAAGATTAGAACAGTCAAATCTTTCTTATTAAAAAAATCAAATTATCACGGAGAATGCATAATTTTATTCTTATCTTAATGCTAAACCTTTCCAACTTTATTCACCACTATACTTATTTGCTGCTACTTGTTGTGTGTGAACGCTTACAGATTAAGTGAGCCAATACACATAAAAGCATTTAACACAAGATCTGGGTCAGTAAACATTTGTTGTTTTTAAATGAATGTCTTGTCTGCTCATGTACTTACTCACAGTGCTCTTTAAAAGGTCATTGAGAAGAAATGAACCACCTGTGTCTTGTGCTTCCTAATCTGCATTTCCTGCTCGTCTTAAATGACATTTAGTAGCTAGGCCAGTTTGCTCTTTCTTGAAGGTAAGATAGGATCCACTCTACCAGGAGTAAAAACACACAGGCTTTGAAGACACCAGATTTAGATATGTGATGTGTGAGATCTGGATGTCAAAATAGGTCTAGCTCTGAAACCACTTCTGTGCTGTGCCTCTTGTAGGCTTCCTGAAAGAATGATTACATGCAAGTGGCTTCTGAGATGGAAAGCTGGCCTTCTGCCTTCTAGGTAGTTCTATTTGCTAGGTGCCCTGTCAGAAGCCAACATTCTGAATTGCTCCAGGTGATATTTCTAAGCAGATCTACTAATCCAGAATGACTTTTAGGATTACTGAATGTCAAAAATAAGTTTAGTACCCTATAAAGAAAACTTAATTTGTGATCAAAAAAATTCTTGTGCATCCTGTGCTGGAAACTATCAATATAGACTGGGCTAGAGGCCCAGACTTTTGAAGCTTATTGGATATAATTAATGATTTAGTATGCTGATGTATTCTTTTGGAAGAAAGTATAATTTTCCACAATATATTAGCTGAAAACAATTTAAAAATTTTTTGGTCCCTTGGATATGCTGCATATGGAACAACAATGGAGTGAAAAAAAGGAGAGAAAAAGAATGGAACAGAAATTTTACTGCTTTATCCCAAACATCTGAGATAGGGCCTAGCATATTATAAAGGAATAATCTATAGGGCTACTATAGGACTATAAAGAACCATCATGAGATCCATTTTGGAATCTTAATAGTTATTCAATATAATAAGAGAAAGCTGTGAGCTGAATTTTATAATGAGACATAGAATGTAATTAATGTATGTGAATCTGACATTAAATTATTGATTTTCTTTTTGCAACAGAAAGAAGCCAGAACGTATAATTAACTCCTTGAGAACACGACATAACTACTATTTTACCACTTCTATTCTTGGAATAGGTAAGATCTTACATCTCTACTATGAATTATCCACAATTGCAAAATAATAACTGTTTAGTAGCCATACTTTTAAATATACATATATATATATATATATATATATATATATATATATATATATATATATATGTATGTATCTATTGATTCATTTTAGTGAAGGAGAAATACTCATAAATTCTGTAGCTAATAGGATTAGCATTACTCAGGTAGCACTTCACAATGTTTGCATCGACTGACCCAAGCCCATCTCTCTTGCTATGGTTAATAATACCAAAATACTTTTTCAGCACCTGCTACATTGCAGGTAATTCATAGAAAAGGATTGTGACAAGATAGACTTCATGATTCAGAATCTTACCATCTTAAACTAGGGGCATGAGGCAGAGAGCAGCTCATTGTATCATCTTCTTTTATTTTTAAGCAACAAAATGTATAGTTTAAATGCAAAGTATTATTAAAATGATAGCAAATAGCCAAGTGTCTTCCACTTGGGTTTAACAAATGCCAAGCAAAAATTTTTTGTAAAGAAGTTACTGTCACAGAAAGAAGAAAAGCTCTTCCTGCCTTCTTTCACCATCCTCCGATCTTCCTAAGAGGTCTCACTATGGCAAAGACATATAGTTTTCCACTGTAAGTTCTCTGTGACATATATGTAAGAAGATTCATTAATATATATCATCCAAATACGTTGTTTTGCAGCTAGCCTTCACCTGCCAGTATAATTCTATTCATCCATCCTGATAGTTGAGGATCTGGTTAGCTCATTGTAAATGTTCTAACATGATTTGAACATTTTCATCTTCTGGTTCTTACAGTTACTTCTAAGGAACTTAATATCATTTGAGTTTGAATGCTAAGATGATGTAACTGTGACTGGCAAAAAATCTATTGAGAATGTGCATGATGCGTTCAGAGTTCTCTGTTCATGATATCATGCCAGCCCTCTCCCTGTGCTTTGATGTTGGTTTTATTATTTTTCCCAACTATAAACACTTTTTTAAAAAATTGACTTGTAAAAATTCAGCTGATCTAAAGGGGCCCATGATTTTCACTGTTTTGCCATAACATAATAATTGAAATCTGTGTTATTTCCCCATAGAGGAAGTACTGGTTTCCCCAAATGTGGTGTAAACACTACTTTTGAAATGGAAGATACTTAAAAGAACACTCTTTAGAGGGATCCCATGTTAATTGTTTTTATTCCCTTAAAAAATTGTGGAAGAAGTAGAGGAATTATTTTCCACCTCTCTTCTAATACAATAGTTAACCTAGCATTTATTGACATATAAGTGGAAGTTTCACCTATTCCACCATTATTTATGGAGATTCATTTAAGTACATTAGAGGCTGATGTTTAAAAAGCAAAGAAGACACAGTATCTACCTAAGATGAGAAAACAGCCTCCTGGGAAATGTTAAAATCCGTTCAGTGATGCTACAAATGTGGCCATGCAAGTACTTGTGGCCATGTAAGTAGGTACTTTTATTTTTACATTGTAATCATACGATTACCTTTGATATCACCAATCCACACCAATTTGACTAAACTGAATGGGATAATGGGAATAAAAGTAGTTTGTGAATAAAACCCTGTGCAACTACTTGCTAATATTTCTAATCACTGTATTGTGTAGAAATTAGGATTGGACACTTCCAATATAACATGTACTCCTAAAAGTAAAGGTTCATCTATGTCTATGAAGTTCACATCTTGTTAATTCATGTGGGTTCAGCACCTTTTTTCACACAAAAACTCCTTTTAAATATTTGAGTGCAGTGGATAACAGCTCTGAGCGTTGGCTTGGCTCCAGCCTCCGCCACCTATTAGAGGAACGTTGTTAGACCTCCCGAAGCCTCACCGGTCTTGCACTCGCAAGCTCACCCAGTCGTGCATCATGTCACAGTGGGCCTTCCCTCCCTATCACACGTATCTGCCTCTCATTTTGCCACATTAGCCACCAGTAGTGTTCAGTCTAGTTCCCCTGTGTCTATTGTACTCATAAATGCAAAAGAGATACTTTTAATTTTTTAAGTCAATTCATAACATTCCTGTTCCAAATCAGCAAAATCTATCACAACAGAATCAAGTGTGCCTTCCTATTGTGATCAACAAGGTGCTGCCTGGACTGGGGTCCTCCACCACCCTGCCGTCATCTCAGCATTTTCTCCTGCTGAACACAAATAGCACCACATTCTGAGTCGTGTCGCCAGCACCTAAGACCATTTCCTATCTTGGTGATCCTCACTTGTTGAAAGATGTCTAGGAGCACAAGGGTTGCTGGGAGACTGCGCCCCTAGTGGCTTTGTGCATAAAATTCCCTCCTGCACTTGTCGCTCTCTGTGAATGATTATGAAGAAAGATTATTCATTTTATCAATAAATTTTGTTGAAAAGTTAGGATGTTGGAGGCTATCTTTATAAAAACATATTCTATTTTGTACTATCACCTGGCAGTCACACCCAGACGCCAAACTACTCCGACTTTTTAATGGTCAAAAACCTTGTTTCAAACTGGGCCTGAGGACACAGGCCTATAATCCCAATAGTTTGGGAGGCTGAGTCAGGAGAATCACAAGTTTGAACTCAGCCAGGGCAAGTTAGTGACTCAGACTTTATTTCATAAAAACAATCAAAAATAAAAATGGGCTGGGGGTGTAGTGCAGAGTGAAGACCTTGGGCTCTCTCTCCAGTACAACTGGAAAAACAAACAAACAAAAAGACAAAAAGCCTTCTCCAGGACCAAGGCTTTAAAGAGGGACCTCTCAGCATTGGCTGCAGACAGAAAGAGAATGCCCGTATTCTCTGGCAGGAGTTAAAATAACAATAACACCCCTCCTACATAACAGGTTGAGTCATAAGTACATTCTGCTGGTTTCTCAGCAATCCCAAGCAGACTGTTTGGGCTGCAATTCTGTGGGCAGAGGTAAGTGCCACCTGCTGCAAAAGGCTCTAGCTCCTGCCAGGAGGGTGCTGTTATTAAGTCTTGCCTTTTAACAGTTTGGCCAAATAGAGATGGGAAAGGCGAACATGTGCTGCTCACAAGCACTTTTTCTAATGCTTTGAATAAAAGAATGGTGGTCTAGGCATGATTATTAGCCATCAGTTAGTTCTCTTGCTATCCTTGAGTGTAAAGCACCTAAATAGAGAGACTTGCTGTCAAAAAATCTTGACAGTTAAACCTTGCTGGATGATTGCCTTCAAAGCCACCAGCAGCAGTAGCTTCGTCAGGCCTATTTGAACACTTGGTAGTCATGAACAGAAATCTACTTTTTGATTAGATAGAAGAGAGAAGATTATCAAATGATTTTAAGGTACCTCGTTTTAGAGCATAGTTTGTTATTATGGCTAAATAACTGAGGCTGGGTAACTTTATAAGGAAAAGAGGCTTATTCCGGATAAAGGTGCTAGTCCAAGGAAAAGAGTGAAGAGTCTGACAATGGCCTTGCTGGAAGAGTCCCAAGGAAGTACAGGGCCTCGCACAGCAACAGACTTCACACGTGTGTTTCTTCTAGTCTCTCTCCTACCTCTCAGAAATTTAGTAATCATCAGTGATTCAATTGCAGGAGCTCTACCCTGACGACTTTGTCTAATCTTCATCATACCGCAAAGGCTTACCTCTAAGTACGATAGGTGTCTATCCTCACCATCCCTCATGATACAAATCCAATGTCACTAGAGGGACTCGAGTCTTATCTAAGACGTAATACACTTCATAAACCAAAGATTGGGGAACACATGGGTGTCCGGGGGTCTAGAACCTGAAACCAAACAGAAGCCGAAGCCATCAGCCTCCCAGTCTCACCTATGCCTCAGATGTCATGTGATTGTTGGTAACTCTTTCCTTACGTGAAGACTTGGTATTCCTACTGCTCTTCACATAAACCGTAGCTCTGTAGTTTGCTTGCTCATCAGTGACATGTTTATACAGTATCTGTACATCAATTTTTAATTACCTGAAATTTTTTTTACCACATACACTGTGACCACTGGAATGGAACAGACGGTACATATGGGAACACCAGGATCCTACATTTTTAGGTGGAGAAAAAGGAAAAAGGGAATAGTCTTGATAGGAAGTAAACATCCTCACAAGCGACCAAACCCCTTTCAGCGCAGTTTATTTACTTCATCCTTCTTGCCTTCCACAAAGGTCCCTTCATTGATAACCAGCCTGTCTTCTGATTGTTCACATACACATCTATGTTTTATGGTTGTCAAGTCATGAAAGCCCAATTATTATACCGATTAGGAGTCTTTTTCATAGACTGGTTGTTATTCTGAAAGTGTTTGAGGATATCGTAAATCCTCTGAAGATATTCTTCAATCTGTTCTTGCCTTTTGGGACAGAAATTAGCACTTTTAAAGATTACAAAGATTTGCAAGTTCAGGAAGGCTGAGGCAAGAGAATCACAAGTTCAAGCCCAGCCTGGGCAACTCAGTGTCTTAGTGAGACCCTCTCTCAATCAAAATGCCAAAAATAATCTAGGAGTGTAGTTCACTGTGAAAGCTTGAACTCTGTCCCCAATACCACACACACACACACACACACACACACACACACACACACACACACGTTCACAAATGAGTTGCAAGCCAAAAGAATAAAGAGCAAAATGAGCGGCCAAGACAAATTTGGAAAGTTATTAAGCAGATAGAGCAAACTCTTCAGGTGCAAAGTTAGCATCCATTTTTAGCTTGACCTATGTTTCTGCAAAAATAAAGCCCTTTGTAAATATATATTCATCTGCTCTTCCTGTCCCATTCATGCAGCATGCAATGAGTGGACTGAACAAGAGTGAGAATGAGGGGGGGGAGGGAGAAAGGAAAGATTACATGCACACCTTAAGCCAACTCAGCGTATCCAAGTACATCGTTCCAAAGATCACATTTCCACAAAACTGAGCACAAATGCAATCCTGAGTTCAAGCTATTTTAAACACAGCATCCTGTAGTGATTGAATCCAATTTTAATTGGGGATAAGTATGAAGTGAGGACCTTCGCGCGCAGATCCTCTGGCTGCTGTCCTGTGGAGCAGGCCATTGCCTAAGGAAATGAGTGGCCATTTTCCCTGCAGCAGTTTTGCTCCCTCTGCTTTCTCCTGCTGGCAAGCAGAAAACAAGTCTCAGAAACTGAACAAAAAAGAATTTTTGGTGTTTATGATCTAGCCTCAGCACAAAACCTGCTTAGCACATATATTTTCACTGAAATATATAAATTTCTTTTCAAATCAATCATTTTTGAATAAGAGATAAGCATGTGCGGTGAAGCAGACAGTGATCTTTTCATGTATTCACTAAAAATGTGTCATTGCCTACCTTTTTTCAAGTCCCAATTCTATAAAGCATGAGAAATCAAGTAGGGAATTATACAGAAGCAGAAAAATGCGAGGCGGATGTACAATGACAATCCCATTCGAGTTTAGGTCTGTAAGATAGAATGCTTTGAGTCAGGACGAGTAGGTTGGAATAAAAGAATGGACGGAACACAGAGACAACCTGAGGGGTGTGTACTTTTTTCATTATACAGTGTGGATTCAGTAGGCAAGGTTTTCAAGCCAGAGAATGATGTAATCAGGTGTTGTTTATGAAGCTAACTACCCTGGCAATGATGGACAGAGTGGACTAGGCAGTCAATTCTGAAACCAACTAAAAACTGGAGATTGACATCAGGGATACATGTCTACATCCTCAGCATGTGGGAGGAGCCAGAAATTTAGTGGAAAAGAAGTTTGGAGCTAAAGGTCATGGGTAGTATTGGAATTATAGAGGAGGAACTCATCTGCATATTCAATATATAAAGTATTAGGAATAAAGGGACGTAGAGAAAAGAAGATAATGTTAGAAAAGCAGCAAAGAGTACTGGAAGGTATTCATTGTCACCTGGGGACAGGAGCGGGGAGGGGGAGAAGTGCACAAGATGCCGAAGGAAGCCTAATGCCTCCTGTGGATGTTCTTACAGGCAATGACATGTCATGTTAAGGAAAACAAAGAAGGAACAAAGCTGTTCTGCCCCATGCTTCATGATTTATTGCTGCTTAGTGCATCGGTAACTCCAAATCTACTTCTTTAACTATCTCTTATGAATTTTTCGCCAGGCCCTGGGCATACTTATCCAGATGTGCAGCAGCTGGGCATCACAGATTTCACATGTCTTAAACTTGGTCCTTTTCTCCCTGATCTCTTCTCAGACCCCAGAGTCTTGGGCATCTGCACTAATATTCACCCAACAGGTGTCCAACAGAAATCTAAGAGTTCTTTTTCTAATTCTCTCCTGCTTGATTCCTTCAGTTAGCCAGGGAGTAGGTTCTGAGTTCTCTCAGAAAGCTAAGCTCCCTGCTCCCCAACTCTTACCTCCTGGTTCCAGGCCTCCAGTGCCTTTGCTTGGTCCTCGCCATGGCCATCTTCTATAAACCATCTCCTGACCACACCAGACCACTGGTTTTTCTACCTAGTATGTTTCTACATTATACAACTCCAAGTTTATTGAAGACTCTTCAGAACAGGGCTCAGGGCACCTATTGCACCGATTTCTGAACACTCTCTGGCCCTTCCGTCTTACTCAATTACCTGTTCTGCTTTCACCCACAGAAGTTACTTGTTGCTTCCCTCCACTTGATTGTTTCTCTTAGTACACCAGGCATCTCTTGTGTCGTCCTTTGTTAATTCTGCTACTCCTGCCTACATACTCATGTTCCTCTGTCTGCCCTACAAAAGCCTCTGCCTACTCAATTCAAATTTTATTCCTTCAGAGAAGCTTTTTGCTCCCGTCAATGGTATTCATGTGCCTTTAAGTGATGAGACATCAGCAGCTTTTTAAACATCTCTAGACTGCAGAAAAATTATCTTGCTGGATATTTCCATCTGTCTCTCTCCCTAGCTTTGTGAAGTCCTCACAGGCAAAAGTCTCCTCCCTCCCATCAGATTTGAAGCAAAATAATATTTAAGAAATGGTTGATAATTGTAGAGTAACTAAAGATTGCAAGAGTGAATGGATGATCAATGAATGAGGAGTCAAGAAGGGATAAGGAAATCAGTGACCGTGCTGAGATAGCATATTTGCAAAATGAGAATTTTCGTGGTAATTTTTGGCTGCTGTCTCTGCCTCTGCCTCTCTCTCAGTCCCTCTCTGTGAGTGTGAGTATGAGTGGGTGTGTGTGTACATGTGTATTTGTGCAGACCTGTGTGCAGTTGTCATGTTTGCTTTGGATAAGAGAAAAGAGTATGTTCCTAATCATAAAGAAAGTGGAGTCAAGATGAGGCGGCACTGTGAGGCCATGAGGAGATGTTCACACATACTAAAGCAAAGTTTCGGTAGAGGAAGGAAAAAAATATGTCAAATAAAACCAAGACCCATAGATTTTTCAAGGGAAAAGTAAGGACACTGAAAGCAGAGGAAGAGGGACCGGGGAGACAGAAAGTAGACCATGTGTGAAGGCTTCTGTGGCCCAGCATCTCAGGAAAGGCAGTGCTTCCACGGTTCCCTTGGAAAACGGGGGTCTGTCCTGACCTCCTTAGACAGAGGCTGCGTCCACCGTGGCCAGAAGGCAGATGTTACAGAAAGACCCACCTCAAGGCTGAACCATCTGTGCTCCAGCCTCATCAGGACAGCAGAGGACATGCCGAGGGGATGTTGGGAAGAACATCAGGAAGTGCTCTTTCCTCCAGTTTGCTTCTCGCTTCTCCCACTCCAACACCCACAGGCTGCTCTAGTTGCAGTCAGAATTTGCTGTGCAGGCAATAAATCAGGGACAGTTGCTTAAATACATTTCATTTAGTCCTGTGACTTCTATTAGTTTCATCTTTTAAAAAAGAATTTCATGATACTTTTTTTTAAAACCAAGTATATGAGTTAGGATTCGTTAATTGCTGTAACAGCTTTATCTAGAAAGGTGTCATAAATGCTTCTCGCTCACTCAACAATCCTGATTGGCTGCCTGGATTGGTGCATTGGGAATGGACATACAGTGGTAGTACATGAGCCAAACCTGCAAATGTCCACATCACTTCTGCTCACATGCATTTTGCTAAAATGTGGTCATATGCACACACCTAATTGTAAGGAAATGTACCCTATTTATATGCTCAGGAAAAAGCATAAAAATGTTCTAATAAATGATTAACAGTATATTTTATACTTGTGGAAAATTCTATCTGGAAATTAATACATTTGAACATTTGGATCAAATAATTCTGTGGCAAAAGAAGATGTCAATCATACTACAGAGATAAAACTGTAAATCATAACTTCAATACCCTGTTAAAAAAATAAATGTCCTCCAGATACAGTTGCATATGCCTATGACTCTTCCTCTCGTCTAAGGAAGGAGAATTGTAAGTTCAAACATAGCCTCAGCAACTTAGCAACTTGGCAAGACCTTGCATCAGAATAAAAAATAAATAAATAAAATTATCTGAGCATATAGGTTAGTGATTAGGCCCTGGGGTCAATCTTCCCTGCAAGTGTATTGGATATATTAAGTGTTCATCTGCTGTTTTAGCAGCAAACAAACAAGGTATTTTCAAAAACTATCCTTATACAAATAATGAGATTCCAGCATAGTGGCTAACAAAGCACAGGGCGGAATGGAATATTGCTCTTGCATTTGGCCTTAGGAATTCATTGATGAATAGGTCTCAGAGGCTTCATTGTGGAATAAAAAGATATTTGTACTTCAATAAGTGTCTAAAATTTATTAGATTAAAACATGCCAAGTACACTTATTTTAAACTAAAATGGATGTGCCCTCTCAATTAAAGATAATAAAGGCAGAATATTGAGGGAGAAAACCCATAGTCTTGCTACTTTTTAAAGCACTGTTACAATTCGATGTTGTGATAAGCCCCACATAACCGCAGGTAGCCTCATCACATGTTGTTTTTGCTCCACTGGCATTATGTATTTAGACAGTGGCAAGCGGTGGCTTTTATATGGAAGGTAGCTATGCATCTGGTCATTTTTTTCATGAATGGAATGCTGTGCCCTAGTGTTGCACAGAAACCATTATGTTAGCTAAGCCTTCCACAAAATCAGCTTACCTGCTAGATAATTCTGTCACAGTCTCCAGTGAAAATACTGCATGTAGTGAGTATGTTCTCACTGTTTTTTTTTTTCCTTGACTGTTAAAACTCTTTTTCCCCATGAGAATTGGCTGTGTGTTAATAACCTTCACAGGGCATCAGAGAGCATTTTAAAATAAAGAGAACCCAAAAACACCTGGCCTTTTCTATCAGGATATGGGCAGACAGTCTGATGCCTCAGTCCACGTGGAAGGAGGCCCAGTGAGTGAAAACACAACGTGGTTGAACCTGGTGGCTGACTGCTTCTCATTCAGTATCTGTCACTTTGTTCTTCCAAAGAAGCCTGATGATTTACATAAACCTTATCATTTCTTCTGATATTCTTTTTTACTCGCTGCTCACCCACCTGCACTCTTTAATGAATGTTGAGGATTCCAGTCATACCATGTGCTCAGTAATTACTACAGAAGGCAGTTTGATTTAGAGACAGTTGTAGTCTCTGGAGAAGAAATTTAGAATTCACCAAAGCAAGTGCTTCAGTGAGGGAAGCCAAAGCTTGAGTCACTGAAAACCTTTGTGAGCAGAGCTCTGGTGAAGAACCAGTAGTAATCAATCCCAAATAAAGAGCCAAGGGCTAAAACAAGCAGAAAGAGATTTTTCTATCACAGATTGCCGTGGCACTCATTAGATCCTTGCTACTGGGAAGTAGTGTATAACCTTCTTTATTTTTTACTTGTGTATTCCATTTTGGCATATGTTTACAATTAATTCTGGTCTTGTTTTTGGAACTTAAGAACCTTAAAGGAAAATTTTCTTTAAAAGCAAAAGAAATAAAAAATACAGCCCCATAGAATAATATAATGCAGAGATAGCACACATATATAGTCTGTCTCTAACAAATACCTCTATGGGTGAGTTAAACATACACTGTCAAAGTATCATTGGATTGGGAGAGGAGCATGCAGAAATTTCTCGGTGAAGCTCTATATGAAAGTAACATATTGATGTATAATTTTTATGTAGTTTTATTTGGTTGAGATGAACACACTATATGGTTTAAAATGCTTGAACTTAGAAAATACATAGAAAAACTTTACTTGCAATCCATTTTTTTTTCTGTTATCTGTTAACTTACGACAAGCCTCTCCTGCCCCTTTGTTTCTGACATCCAGAATTTATCAAATTCCCCTGCGTCTTTCTAATCAAAAATGCCGTCGTGCCCTTAGGCTAGAATTGTCATGGTCCCCTGACCCAACTCTCGTTTCCATGCCTACCTCACTGTGCTTTCTTTCCCCATAGTGCTCATGCGATTTCTTAAAAATAGTTCTTACTACCCTGCTTAATATCCTACAAGGCTTCCCAGCAGATTTTGAGATAAATCCAATGTCCTGACCAAGTTGTGCAGTCTGGCCCAATACGGCTTATTGCCACAGTTGTGCCTGTACTTGAGGTTTTTACTTAGAAGATTGAATTCTTTGTCTTAATGAATTCTGGTGGATATTGGTTTACATACTTTTCCAACTCATTTTTTAAACATCGCATAAAGGTAGACTAATTGCATGCATTTACAGGTTGCGGATTTAACAAATTTCTGCCACGTCATATCCCTCTACAAGTTTGGCAGAACCCGAGTTGCAAGCTAAAAATTGACCTTATTTCTGGAAATCACTCTGTAGTACAAAGACATGTCTGTTCAAAGACGTAAGTGGAACTGTATCTGAAGCCTGACCCAATTGGATCACAGCTGAGTTGTGAGGGAATTCCAAATGCTGAAGGGGATTCGACATGCTTCCTCTCCAGCCCAACTCAATTGAAGTAGGGAACACAGCTACTTTCAACTTGACTCAGAATTCCTGGGAGTCCCAATTACAGTCAGCGGTGAGCAGAGCCCTAAATCTGCAAAGAAAGAAAGAACGGAAGAAAGAAGGGAAGAAAGAAAGAAAGAAAGAAAGAAAGAAAGAAAGGAATTTGCTGTCTTATATAACTCACACTTTATTTTTATATGACTAATATTTTACCTTTGTCCAGAAAATAAATCATACTTAATAGAATTAACTAGATTTTTACCTCTCCATAGATGTAGTAACTTCGTTAGTACATTTTAAAATCCATGTAATATGAACGTTTTGCCTCTATCCCCATTTCTTAAATAGGTATGATTTGGAAGGTTAATATTCATGTAGCACCTGCTTTGTCCTCTATTATTGAGTTGACTATGTTTTAAACACATCTGTCATCCTGAATAGAGTGTGAGCCATTTGTCAGGGCCCACGTTTTAATCATCACTGTGTTCTCCATTTCTGGTATAAAGCTAGTATTCAAAAGATGTTTATTGAATTACGTACTAGAAAGCGTAATAAGTGAATTGATAATGATCTTAAAATTAAATGAAAGCTTAATACAATCTCACAAAGGCAATTTGGAAAACAATGCCTCTGAATAAAAGACCCAATTCTAGGGGCTCTAGGCTCCCTGATATTTTCTCAGCAGCCTCCCCTCTCCTAGCTTCCCTGTCTTCTCGTAGCAGAGCTGTCCTGAATAGGCTCACGGGCGCCACTAACCTGCTGTCCCATATGAAAAAAAAAAAAAAAAAAAGACTTTAAACAGTGACATCCAACAGAACCTTATAGGATGCCCACTGAATGATGACATCAAAAAACATAATTCTATCTTACATTGCTGTTCAAAAGCAGGAAAAACATTCCTGAACATAATAAACTTTAATAAAAATAAGAACCTTTCATAATAGTATAACAGCCTATAAGTCACACACCGAACTCCAAAATTATGGTAAATACCTGTCAAAGTAGTATGAAACCTGATAGTTGGCTTTCCCTTCCACTAGCAAGCAGATGAATAGTAAGGTATATAAATAGACAGATGATAGATAAATAAAACATAGAATTATTAATTTATAAGGCAGCCTGTTAAAACAAGTTTATTAAGTAGATTAGGGTAGATTGAGAGGTTTGTCTTGCTGGAGCTAACTAATTTATTTTTGGAGCATAGAATTTAGCTTCTTTTTCAATCTCAAACATATTATCATGGTGCAGGTTTGTGTATTCCCTCCTTAAGCAACTCTCTTGAAGAGATCGTTCTATCTTTAGTCATGCCTTCATCCAATTTACTTTTTATGCTAGTAGTGGATAAAACATTCTAAAGTATAAATTTGAGTAAACCACTCCCTTCTCTCACATCTCCCCTGGTGCTCCAGGGCCTTCAGGACAGAGCCCGGGGAAGGTTTGTCAAGCTCTTCCTGCTTCTGCCATTGCCTGTCTGGCAGGCTTTTCCTATGTCCCACTTTGCTTTGGACCATACGAGCAATCTGTGCTTCACACATGTCCTCATACCTTTGGTGATAGCTGTTGAGCCTCCTCTGTGTCACGCACCATACCAGGTGCTGGAGCTGCAGGGATGAATGATCTATGTGGAGTTCTCACCCTTGCAAGGCAGACTAACACTACAGCGCATAACCTGTAACCCCACAGGAAGACTGGAGGGATGGGGATGCGGGAGGAGAGACTACCATGCTACCTTTCCAGAAAGTGGTCCTAATAAGACAAAACAAAGACATAGTATGTATCATTCGGGTTCTTTCCTTCTACGCTTCCTGACCTTTTTTCAGTTAACTCATACTTATCTTTAATGTTCTTTTACCTCCTTCAGAAGGAGTTGATTGACTTCCTTCTGTGGTGTGACTTCCTTGTGTGTCCATATTCCTCCACAACTTCTTTCTCACCCATCGCCCCGTGGATTATGCTGTGTGTTTGTTGGTGGTGTGTCTGTGACCTTCTTTAACATCAGAGCTGTATGCTTTTTCTTGTATTCACACCGTGTTTCCTACTGCACAATACCTAGAAGCCAATCCCTTAATGTTTTGGGTCAATTTAAAAATAATGAGGAGCGAGGCTTGGTGGTACAGTCCTATAATTCCATCACTCTGGTGGCTGATGTGAGAAGATCGCAAGCTCAAGCCCAGCCTGTACAAGTTAGCAACTTAGTAAGATGCTGTCTCAAAATCAAAACTAAACAATGGACCATTGATGTAGCTCAGTGGGAAGGCCCTAAGCTAAACCCCCAATAATGCAATAATTAAGTAAATATAATAATTTGCTTAATGAATTAAAATTTGTCTTAGAACTAGAGACCAATCTGTCAGTCATAAAATCCAGACTTCCATCATTTAAAACCAGAGTTGATTTTTGTGGACATTATGAGAAGATGGCTACTCAGATTTGGCTCGAACACATCCCCTGACAAGGGATGTGCAAATTTCAAAAATAAATGCTAGTGCTGATGCTGCTCCAAACCTGTACTTGATTACTATAATTGGGATAAAGTCTTAGTCTATACGCGTTAGGAGCAAAGCTTCAGTCATGGGGTTTGTGTCTGTTGAGAAAGAATTGGGATCAAAAGATAAAAAGATCCTGTGTTGCATAAATTTGTCCTGAGGATATGTGCACAAATATCTGTTCAACCCAGATAGGCCCCAAATGGGTCACAACTGAAAGTCCAACTGTATACACGCATGCATTTCTTGGCTTCACTCACAGAAGCATGGGTGAAGGATTGCTGATAGGAACACGGACAAGCCAAAGACAGTCACACCACCAAAAGAGCCCAGCCAGCACGTGCAAGAACTCACAGGAACTGGCTCCTCTCTGAGAACTCACCTGCATCTTCAGAATTCATCCCCACTTTCAACTTTCCATCTTTTCATTTTCTTTTCCCAACTGCCATTTTCTTCCCCAACTTTTTAGAGTTTTTCTTTTTTTTTCTTTTTTTTTTTTTGGTAGGGTCTTATTTTTGCAAATATATTGCAACCTACAAATTCGTGTGGGTCATGGTCTTCTTAGAATCTTTGACAGGGAAGTGTCTGGTGCATCTTGTCTCAGAGGGCTAATTATTATTTTTAGACTCTAGCTACTTCAGGAACCCATCCAGTGTCTTCCCTATAAGGTGGCTCTCAGGTGTCTGGAACTTTCAAAGGACTTTCAATCTTTTGGTATTCAAGTACATACTTACGGCCTGAATTTTCCTTTGGGATATTTATAACCCTATAGATTCATTCCCAGAAGAAATTTTCTTTTACAGTGTTTTGGAGGTTTTAGTTTCAATTCTTTTTTAATGCGACATGGAACAAAGTTTGACAAATTTTGAATCTGAATTCAAGATGGAAAAGAAGATTCTTGCTATATAACCTATACTAAACATTCCGATTACACATTCCCTCTTTAGCATTTTTAAATGATTAAATATATACTTATTTAAGAAAGCTATTATTAAATTGTCTATTATTGAATTTTTCTCATCTATTAATAGAAAAATAATGTAGATGTCAAAATTTATCTATTTAGTTGTTCGATAGGTACACGCTTATGAAATTAACACTCAGGTCTATCAACTTGCCTAAGCTGGCCTATCTAGTAAGTGGTAGAAGCGGGATTAAATCCAGTTTTCTGGTTGAAAATCTATTACTTATTCCACTATCTCCCAGTCTCCAAAGTGCAGGTCCTTTATTAAATATTATTAATATAACTAAGTCTTTACTCAATAGCATTTAAAATATTTATTTCTGATACATTTATGAAATCCTTCTTTTATATTATGGAAAAAAGAGCTTAGAAGTGATAGACACCTGTGAAGACATAGGTTGAGTATCACAGTCACATAAAAAAAATGCTCACTTTAGATGGTGAGTTTTTAGCAATGGAACAAATGTATGAAGGCAATGTTACTAATTGTATCTCTCGCTGGTTCTTAGCCCATTCCAAATTTTCACCGTTTTGTCAAAAAGCGGCCAATGGAATAGATGTTGGTGGGTTTATCTTGTCATCCCAGGTTTTTCTGGAAGTTTCCAATTGGTGAATTAATTTTCCTTTTTTGGCCTGCACTGGATCATATTTCTGAAGTTGTTCAAATAAAAGTCATAAGATAATAACATAACGAGTAGCATTCATTGAGCACTTGCAACTTTCTTGCAATGATGCTCTACTTGTATCATCCAGTTACACAGTAACTTAACACTGGCTTTGTATTTCAATGCTAGGATGAAGTACTTGTTCTTTTATTTAATGTAAAAAAAAAGAAGTTTGAGAATAGTATACAACTGTGAAAATATCCATCATTATGAAATAAGGTATCATAATTCCAATTTCTTTCATATTAATTGTCAATTAGCTATGCTGTATGAGAAATTATTTTATGATGTTGTATTTTACAATTTGCCTGAAAAACAGAGAAGGAATGAATCAGCTAATATTTCTCATATCATTATGAGTCTCAGTGTCCATTTTGCACAGACAACAGAAAAATGAACATGAAATGATTGTACGCAGTTTTTCAACAAATACTTAAGCTTGAAATTTCTCATCATTTATAAGCAAATTTCAATACTTTAGGGACACATTATTGGATGTCTCTGAGTGAGTACTAATAGTACTAGACATAATTGGGCCTACATGGAAAAGCGAAACAGTATTGATGTGTTTGATTGATTATACAACTGGTTGCTTTAGTCTTTTGTTCCTCTTTGGATATGTAGCAGCACAAAATTACCAGCCTGATGTTTTGGTTGAACTGACACATTACACAATGATAGGGCAGAATGTATCACAGACAACATTCCAGAACTGTCCGTGCCATGTGCAGTATGAAAATGGAGACGTGCCTTTCTGGCACCCTGTGTGCATTTTTTAAGACCTTCCAAACCATCATTGTTATTTCTTCTGCTGGTTTTGACAATATTTAATGCTCTCTAGTAATAACTATAATCAAAGATTATTTTCAGGCTTTGTGATCTTCCAAATGTTGTAATTCAAAGAGAACCAGTGAGTTTTATGGTTAGATGAGAATCCCATGGGAACAAGACCTACCCCACTTAGTGGCATTTCAGCACACACACATCTGAATTCATTACGTAGATACGAATTCAGTCAGCTACTCCTTTGAGAACTTCATGAATTCTGGATGCTCGTACCTGGCCTCTCAGCCCACACCCTTCCATCTCTGCAAACAGCTAACATGCGAAGAAACTATACCAGTGCACTCATGTCATCAGTCACTAGTGACTGCTGAGGAATGAGCTCAAAGAAATGTTTTAAGGACAAGTTGAAGATGTTAATAGACTAATCTTAGGTAGTTGTCACTGTTTTATCAAAGTAGTTTTTTTTTCTTTTTAATCACAAACAGTGGATAATTTTAAACATGCTTTTGAGACGTTTCTGCCTGTTTTCAGCCGGGGTAGGCATAAGAGAGTATTTTATTCCTTGCCAGGTAGCACAAAAGCAGTCATTCCAACTCTACCAACTCATACTTTTCCTGGGCAAAGGAGACTAAGGACTCAGCTCTCATTTGTTAGAATGGCTGTGATGCCTACCAGCGCTGATTGCCTTGACTTTTACTTGAGTCACTCTTAGGTGGTGTTTCATGTGTGCCTTTCTGTCACTTATTGTTCTTTCCTGAAGTCTCACACAGCAGGCTTGGGTGATAATAGTAGTCTGCACATTTTAATGTGCTAGAGTTGTCTATTAGAAGAAGACTGACATCCAAGTCTACACCTAGACCTTTGTATATCAATGTGAGAAATTGATTGAAAATGCTTTAATATATGGTAAAATTGGTGATTACCAAGAGTGTTTCAGTATCCTGATTTTTAAAAACATTTATGAGGTGTGTTGAGATAGTTTATGTTAAAGATAATATCTAAACTTATATAGCTATGATGGTTGTTTCTCTTTTTTTGTGGTACTGAAGACAAATTTATTGCACTGAGCTATGTGATATGCCCAGTCCAGCCCAGTCCATTTTGATTTTGTTTTGTATTGGTTGTTGAGACAGGATCTCACTAAGTTGCTAAGACTGAGTTTGAATTATATTGCTCAGGACAAGCTTAAACTTGAGCTCCTGTGTCAGCCTCACAGAGTGTTGGGATTATGGGACTGCCACTTCCTCTCTGTGCTCCTCTTTCCAGCCATCATAAAACAAACATCTTTACTTCCATGATTTTCCTTTAATGAAACCAGTCAACCATGGACTGAATGCTCTGAATCCATGAGCCAGAAAAAAATCTCTTCTCCACTGTACAATGTTAGGTATTTTGTCCCATAGTATAGGGGTCTTCGTCCTACGGGGACCCTCAAAACAGGCGAGGAGGGGTCGGACAACAGAGTAACATACTCAGGGAGTCCTTTCAGTGAACGCTGACTCATTTATTTAGTGAGTACAGGGGCTTAAATAGACTGAGGTAGTTATCTTGGCCGATCGGCAAGGTCTCAAACAGCATGGGGTCTCCCAGGGGGCGGGAAGGAGCAGCAGAAGGAAGTTGGAATACTCCAGTTGTGTTTTGGACTCTTAATTAAATAAACCGGCAGTCCCTGTGTTTAAGGAAAACAATACCTGGCTTAAATACAATTAGTATCATTTCTTCATGGGAAGGAAGGAACTTGGCCAAGGTCAGCAATGCTGAGGCTCTCGGACCCTGAAGACCCCAACACCATAGAAGGAACGTAATATAACTAATGTGAGGGAAAGAATGGAATTAAGCAACATTTCAAGGTTTCTGGCCTGAAAAATGTAGCAAATATCAGTGCCACTTATTTAAATGCTGTAGATTTAGAACTAAATTTAGGAGGAGAAAAGAGACATGGCAGGTTTCCTGTACATTGGAGTGGCAATGTTGACAAGCAACGATGCTGGAAATATGAGAGTAGTGTTCACCTATATTTTCTGTTCCGTGGCAACGTGGAGTTAGAACTTGAGTTCTAGTTCTTATATAATACAACCCAGAAAACTAAATTCAAAACCATTCTCTTAATAATTAAGCTAGTGCTGACCAACCATCCTCAACCAACAGAACCTAACCCTATTTTACATCAATGTAGGGAGATGTTCATTTTACACTCAGCAAATATTTAAAACCCCATTTATGAGATAATGGTACTTTGGCCATTTCCAATGATACTGTCATGTCTTGGCTGTGATTGTCTTATTTTTAAATATTCTGACTTTGAAGAAAACATAAGAACTCTTCTTTTTTGTTCAGTGGAAAGAAAATTAGAAAATGACTGTTGTAATAAAATGTGTTTTAAATTTGAATCCTTAGTTCTGACTTTGTTAAGAGTAAAGTCAATCATCACTAGTTCAAGAAAACAGTAGAACTGTGGGGGATATTTTCTTTTCGGCCTTACTGCTTACTTCTGATTTCCTTTCTTTGAATGATGGAGGGAAGGTGACAACTGTACCTCATTTCTTTGTGTCTACAAACTGTCCAAACATGTGTGATCAGGAACGATTTTCTGGTACACTTAAACAAATATGTCTATTTGTTATCTGCTCTAAAGAACATGCAAGAACACTGGGGAATGTCAAATTTTTATGAATAGTATTCAGACACTCCAACAGTAAGTGGGGGCCAAATAAAAATATTTATTTTTTAAACCAGTTGATAAGTGCATTGTGTTTTAATGCACAAATAGGATTTTATAACTTATAAAGAGAACCAACACAACTATTATTTGATCATCTTCGATATAAGTCATTTTTCACTTTAAAATTATCATTTGATTATCAGCAACATCTTCTTGGGTGATAATCAAAGAGTATGAATATTATTCCAGAAAAGATCAACAAAGGTGAAATACTTTTTTAAAAATATAAACTATGTCATTTATTTCAAGAAATCAGATTTTTCTGCTAGATTTTGTTAACATATAATCCATTGAAAAGGTCTTAAGTTTTAGTTAAAATTTTATAAAACATTTTGCAAAGAAAATATTGATCTTTTGTCCTTTATTAAATTTATGCACATGAATAGCATGAGTTATTGTATGTTATGTAATATATCATTTTTAAAACTCCATGCCTTAAACAAAATGTAATTGAAGGCAATATGTACAGTTATCTACTTATGATTATAACTTTTCTGGTTTTAGAAAATAATTAAATTTTAAAATTAGCTATAACAAAAAACAGAATACAGTAACAAAAAGTCTTAAATGAAGTAATGCTCATTAAAATAATGACTAAATATTACATTATTCAGCACTATTAAGGTTTCTAGTAATTAAGGGGAAGCATAGAAAATATTATTTGGCAGTCAAAGATATCAAAAAGAAACAAAGTTTATGATATTTTATTTTATTTTTTATTTCCAATATAATTTGTTTTGTATATTCTTAATGTGCGGGACATTTATTACAAAAGATGCCATGTTAGGAGATTTTGTAGGTTTGAAGGCAGACTTTTGGACTTCCTGTTGGTAAGTCTTTTTTGAACACACACAAAAAAATGTTTAATGGATTAGAAAATAGTCCATACAAGATTTCAACTTGGACCATTTGCTTTTTTTTTTTTTTGCATACTGGAGTTCGGTGAATGGCAGGCAAACACTATGCCCTGAGCCACATCCTTAACCTTCAAGTTGGGATTTAACTTTTGTGTCTTAGTTACTTCTTGTTGTTGAGACTAAATATCCAACATCTACAATTTAAGGGAGGAAAGATTTACTTAGCTCACAGTTTCACAAGACATCACACAGTCCTTTCCTTGGACACAGGCAACACTGAAGGCACATGGCAAAGGCTGGAGAGTTGCTCACTCCAGCACAGACAGAAGCCAAGTGAAGCAGGGACGAACCAGTGGGCTTCTCCAGGAAGAAGCTGCGAGCAGCTCCTGTTCTTCCTTCCTTTCAGGACTTCAGGCTTCCAGCTGCCCCTTACCTCCTGGCCCACAAGTCAAAAACAAACACCTGAGTGAAATCTCTGTCTTAGGCAATCACCAATCTCAATAAATTTCTCCAAACCTTCTAAGTCAAACCTTAAACACCCACCCCTTCCAACTAGGCCTTATCATCAGGTAACACACAGTTCCAAATTCATGAGGCTTTTGGGGGACACTCAAGACCCACACCATAGCATTCCATCCCTGGCCCCCAAGAGATTCATATCCACCTTATTATGTGAAATGCATTTAGTTCTTCTCTGAGAGTTTTCCAAGTCTTCACAGTTTTAGTACATCTAAAAAGTCCACGTTTATAGTCTCCTTTGAGGGACAAGGCAAACTCTTAGCTGTGATCACCTGTGAAAAATCAAAAAGGTAGGCACTTCCAAAATGCAAAGCATAGAGTAAATATTCCCATTCCAAAAAGGAGGAATGGGAGGATAGAAAACGATTGGACCAAAACAAGTTTTAAACCCAGCTGGGCAAGTGTTAAGTCCAATAGCTCTGTGTCCAGCATTTGGGGTAAACTGTGGCAAGACGTGAGCTCCGAAGGGCCCAGGGGACCCCACCACTACAGTGCTGCCTCCAGCTGCAACCTCTATCTTCTCTTCTCTGGGCTGGCTCCACTCACAACCTCTGGCTTTCCTTAGAGGATGATCTAAGCTCCTGGCTTCTCCAAATTTTGGGGGTCTCCACTGCACCTTAGGCTTCTCCCTTATAGCTTTGCACACTGCCCTCCCATGGGCACTCTGCTGGACTTCTTCTGAGGCATTTCTCTAAAACATGGCTAGAAGGCTCCGTGACCCAACAACTCTTGCACTGTTTGCCTGTAAAACCAGAACCACAAGGACATTGCCAAGGTCTGCCACTGCCTGGAGCTGTTTTCTAGCCCTTTGGACCTTTGGCTGCGGCAGCCTTCAAGTGCCTGGATGGCCGAACTCCATATCATTGGACTCGGGCAAACTTTTGTCTCTTTGGCCCTATGGGATGCTCTGAGATACTCTTCTTAGAGCAAGGTCTTTTGCCTTTCTACCCTTTATTCCATAAAGACGGGAGTTTATTGAGTTTATTCATTTATTGATGCCTGAAACACTCTGAAGGCGTCTTTTTTATAATTCTGCTTCCAAGTACTTGGCTTATTTTTAATGTCAATCTCTTTAACATCCCTGTACTCTTTTTCCCTGCCTTTGTAGCACCTTCCAGTCTTGCTAAACTGAAAATATTTTACATCATTTTTCTCTGCTGTATTTTCTTAGTACACAAGTGAGAGCCTGGACACTGGGCTGCTTTGAGATTTCTTCCACCAGATTATATAGTCCACTTCCTTTAATCTCAATATCAGGCAAAATACCTGAACAAACAAAATGCCAACACACTTTGCCACAGAATAGCATGCATGATTTTTAGACCAATTGCTAATACAGTTCTCTTTCCCATCTGAAACCTTTTGGAACTGACATTTGAAATCCACATTTCTACCAGCATTGTCATCTTCTGAGCTGTGACCAAAATCTCCCATCGAGCTCTGTTCAGAGTACTCCAAGGTTTCTCCAGCCAACGGCGTTTCTAAACCTCCTGTAAACCAGTTCCAAAGGCTTCCAAGACACGTGGTTAGGTAAAGCCACAGCAGCAATTCCACTCTCAGTACTAATATTTCTCTCAGTTATTTAATCATTGTTGTGACAAAATACCCAACATCCACAATTGAAGGGAGGAAAGATTTATTTATCACATTGTCCACTCATTAGCAGCCAGCAATGGTGGAAGTCCATGGCAAAGGCTGGAGAGCTGCTCACACCATTGCAGTCGGAAGCCAAGGGAAGTAGGAAACAAGCTGATGAGCTTTCCCAGGAAGAAGCCTCGATATTTTTTCTTCTTCCTTCCCTTAATAACCCAGGGTGTGTCCCCTCTTCCAATCTCTGGCCCACAAGTCAAAACAAACACCTGAAGTCTCTGCCCTGGGTAATATCCAATCTCAACAAATTGGCAATCTTTTCAAGTCAACATTTAAAACCTACCCTTTCCAGTCATCCCTACCTGCCAACAACACACAGACTCAAATAGATGAGGCTTTTAGGGGACACTCAAGATTAAAACCACAGCACTATAGAAAGACTGTTATAGTCTGGCAACGGCAGTTTTGTTGTGCTGATAAAGATGGCGTAGATGGGTAGATTAGATCTTCAATAAACTAGAAACTTGATCAACTCAAAGTTTCATTGCTTGCTTTAATGTGTTGGATACAAAAGTTAGTGGCAGAGCAAGAACCACTACTAGATCATCTTGCATTTTTTCACTATTATCCATCACTGAAATGAATGAAAGTGTAGCAGTGTTCAGCGGGTCACAAGGTGAGATAACGATACGATACTGTTGCCAAGGTTATGAAAATGAGGGAATCAGATCTGAGGTTTATTGAGGGGGAAATCTGGGATTTTAAGTACTGAAGGTTGTGCTTTTAACCCAGAAGAGCTAAAATTGCCCATACAAAACTCTCAAATATCAAAACAAAAGTCTTTAATGACAGAGGTAGCAAAGATTGAACCTCTGTTCATCAGCTATGGTGTTTCTCAACCTGTTGTTCTAACTACAGCAAAACTGAAATGCATACCGAGGTGCTGTAATTCATAGCATGACAGTCACGATATGACAAAGTCAAGTGAAATACCTCCAGCTGGTGTAAACAGAAGTTTGAATTTCTTGGATTTCCTTTTAAAAATCCATATAAAAGATAGCTGTGTCCCCACTCATGACATCATTTGTATTTAATCCTAGCAGCTAAGATTCTCACTGACTATGCTATAAATTATACATCAGCATCTTGGACTTAGTTGCTCTTGCTCACATTATCAAGCAAGGTCATTCATGGGAGAGGGAGTGGAGTTCAGAAGTTCTCAGCTGGCTTTATCAAAATAGAGATACTCAGACCGATGTCCTGCTGCATGGCCAGTTGGTACAGGTAGGGTGTGTGACCCTTGGAGAGACAGTCTTTCCCCATACAAAACAGGAATAGAATATTTCTCGTCCCTCACATGTATCTTTTTAAAGATTTGTACAGTGTATGCCTTTATTGCAGCTTTCTTTATCTGTGTGTGTGTGTGTGTGTGTGTGTGTGTGTGTGTGTGTGTGTGTGGCAGGACGGGTACAGGGAATCAAGCCCAAGGCCGGCACACCACCCCACATCCACAGTCTTTTTACTTCTAATTTCAAGGCAGAGTCTTGCTTCATTACTAGGTTGCTCGGGCCAGACTTGAACTCGCCATCTTTCTACCTCAGCCTCCCAGAGTGCTGGGATTCTAGGCCTGCTCCACTGAGTGTGGCTCATTCACACAGGTTTCAAAAAAATTCAGACGAAAATAATACTACATTAGGAAGAAGAAAGTAAAGCTGTGATCACTTTTCATTAGGTTGTAAATACTTTTTGAACAATGGATGTGATATATGACCCCACATTTTTTATTAAAAATTCAAATGAAATGCAACATTCTATGGGTGATATCTTCATAAATTATGATTATAAGAAATGACAAGTAGTGTCACCTTTGAGTCAAGATACTTATCTCTTGGTGAAAAGACAGTCTTTCTAAGTCATATTTTTCTGTTGGTATTGTTTTTCAGAGCAATGCCAATCCTAGCTCAAAATTTTATAAAATGATTGTTCTTTGCTGAATGATGAGACTACATGTCTTTCAGAAATCTGACAAATTTAAAAGCAATATCTGATTAACCTGCATACATCTTAAGTGGTATTATCTAAATACTCTAATCAGGATATACTTTTTAGGTAAAAAAACTTGTGGCTCTGGCATTAATTGAGATCAGTGGGGTTATCTGTCCTTTTCTTCTTTAGAAATTAGTTTCTAGTGATTAATTAGGAAAAAAGAATCTAAAGCTCAACACATTAAACACGAAAGGAATTCACTTTGTAAGTGCTTGGTTTTTTGAAGCAGCTTTCCATATTTATTTTATTTTAATTTAATGTACTTCTGCAGTATCTCTTACATTTTATTATTTTCCCACATTTTATTGATATGTATATGTGCAAAATTCAAGGTTTACAATGGAGTTGAGCATTTCGTGCACATACGTATCTTGTCAAGGTGACAAGGGCTTTCCCACTCTCCTGTCCCTCCCGCTATCCACCCACTCTCCCTCCTCCCCCACCCTACTCCCTCCCCTCTTTCACTTTGTATTTCATCTTAAGTTCCATAGGTGTTGTGAAAGCAAATTATCTCCCGGTTGTCAGTGAATGACTCCCCAGTAGCATGTTCTCTGCTTAGGTATTGGGCTTGTTAGAATCAAGATGAGTATTTTCCTCCTAATCCTAGGGATGGAGCCTAGGGCCTGGCACATGTTAGGCCAAAGCTTAACTGCTCCCAACTCCAAGACAGGGATAAGACAGGGATAATTCTTGCCTTATTCACATGTCTTCTATCAGTGTTTCATAAGCTAACCTTACATCTTTTTTAAGTAGGTTCCTAGGGAGGGTAATATAACACTTTCGGGAAACAGGTCTGGGGTAGGTTTCGAACTGTTATTAATTTAGTATGAAGAAATGAGTTCATCTAGTGTGTCTTGGTATGAATAGGAAACAGGATGCTGGAGACTGCGCTGAAATTTAGCAAGAAACAAACAGGTGCTCCTCAGGAACCTGTTGGGAAAGCTTACTTTCACAAAAACTCTCTCTGAACAGAGTTTGGCAATAAAATGTAGATTTGTCTAAACATAATTTTTATTTGTTTTGAAGGTTCTTTGTCTCAGTTACTTGTTTGAAAAAAAAAGAAAAGTATTCTTAGTTTCCATCAGAAAAAGTTATCATGTGCATTGTCACTCAGTGTAGGGACAGTAAGCTACTGATGAGCCTGCTTTTCTGGGAACATTTACTGGACAATTAGACTAGGCTTCCAAAGGCCTGACAAGTTAGAAAATGTCATCTTATTAATATGTCATTAATTGAGAACTGGAATCAACAATTTCCCAAACAAGTGTGAATCACCTCATGTCAATCACATCTCTAAACTCAGTAATACTCACTCACTGTGACACAAGGCCGACATGTCCATCACTCCACATTTAAAGAATGCCTCCTCTTCAGACGCTTCATCCTTCCATCCAATTTACAGCTCCTAAAATGTATCAGTAAACCAACTTTGTCAATTTTTTTTATTTAACTGAAATAATACCATAATGTAGGAGGTAAGCCTAATGTTATGTTTTTTATCCTTTGTGTAGCATTTGTGTAATATAAAATGCCATTGCCTCTTAATCTACAGGTGGGGTTAAGGAAAGTCTGTTGAAAAATTAAGTCAAAACTATGTTTCTCTTAATGCATAATATTCAGTATCCATCTGTGGCTTGAATGGGACGCCTCTGGAACTGTCACTTGGCCACTGTCTTTTCTAGGTTCCATTGAAAATTGTTTTGCATAAGGTATTTGGAGTAGCTGTGTTCATCTGTGTGCACCACTCAGCTCTCACCTTTTTCTATTTATTTTTTTCATACTGCTGATATCTTCATGCTGAAAAATTCCCTGATCCTCCTGTACAGTCACCATTTAAGACTATAAGTCAATGAAAGTTTGTTGTGTTCTTTTTCCCCCATTTTATTGATATGCATAAGTGCAAAATTTAAGGTTGAAAAGAGGTTGAGCATATTGTGCACGTATGTATCTTGTCAAGGTGACAAGGACTTTCCCGCTCTCCTTTTGTCCCTCCCCCTATCCACCCCTCCCTCTCTACCCACCCTACCCCCCTGGTTCACTTTGTTTTTCATTTTAAGTTCCATGAGATAGTTGTGACCTGGATTTCTCATATCAGAGAGACCATTCGATGTTTCACCTTCTGCTTCTGACTCACTTCACTAAGCATGATGTTCTCGAGTTTCTTCCATTTGCCCATAAAAGCATCCATGCTGTTGGACTTTATAGATGCATAGTATTCCATTGTGTATAAATACCACACTCTGGGTATCCATTGGTCTGTTGATGGGTATTTTGGTGACTTCCATATTTTAGCTATTGTTAGTTGTGCTGCTATGAACATGGGTATACATGTACCTTTGTTATGTGTTGTTTTGGCCTCTTTTGGAAATATTCCCAGGAGGGGTGTCACTGGATCAAAGGGGATATTTATTTCCAGTTTTTTGAGAGATCTCCATACTGCTTTACGAGTAGTTGTACGAATTTACATTCCCACCAGCAAATATCTAAAAGACATAGGGGTAGGCAAAGACTTCCTTGACAAGATGCCAAGAGCAAAAGAGATTATCTCCATTATTAACAAATGGGATCTTGTCAAATTAAAAAGCTTCTGCATAGCAAAGGAAACTTAATCAACATTGTAAAAAGAGAACCAACAGACTGGGGAAAATTTTTCACCACCAACATCTCAGATAGGAAGCTCATAACTAGAATATACAGAGAGCTGAAGAAAAGTAAGCCTACCAAAATAAAGGATCCTATTGCAAAGCAGGCAAATGAAATGAAGAGGCAGTTCACTCACAAAGTACAAGGGGCCAATAGATACATGAAAAGATGTTCACCATCCCTAGCCATAAGAGAAATGTAAATCAAAACAACGCTAAGATACCATCTAACTCTAGAGAAAATGGTCTATATCAACAACTCAAATAGTAATCAGTGTTGTGTTCTTAAGTGTCAAACATTAGGGTTTATTTAAGGGTATATGTGGAATGATGACAATTAGATATTAAAATTTTAACAAAATTTCAGAAATGACTTGTTAAAATGCAGCATCAACAATGTCTAATTCTTCATATTAAAAAAAAAGAATGTTTGAGCTGAGAACAGTGTTGAATGCCTTTAATTTCAGCTATTCAGTAGGCTAAGGCAAGAGAACTGCAAGATTGAGGTCAGCATGAGCAATTTAGAGAGATGTCTCCTTTCTGAAAATAAAGAGGGCTAGGAGGATACATCTCAGTGACAGAATGCTTGTCCAAGACTTGGTTCAGTTTCCAGAAACACAACACACACACACACACACACACACACACACACACACACACACACACTCAAAGAGGGTGGTTCCATATTGTCCCAATCTTGGTACTACTAGATCAAATCCGATTTTCCCAAAGTGATGATTACTATTGTGTTTTTCCAGTTGCAGAAATATAGAGCTTTGAAGCATGGCAGATGAACGGAAAGATGAACCCAGGGCGCCCCACTGGACCTCAGCTCCGCTAACAGAGGCATCTGCACACCCACACTCACCTGAGATTAAGGACCAGGGTGGGGCAGGGGCCGGACTTGTCCGAAGCGCCAACGGATTTCCATACAGAGAGGACGAAGAGGGCGCCTTTGGAGAGCACGCGTCCCAGGGCACCTATTCAGATACCAAAGAGAACGGGATCAATGGAGAGCTGACCTCAGCTGACAGAGAAACAGCAGGTAACTCCCGCTGTCTGTGGTAGGGATTGGCTTTGCTCTTTGTACACCCTTTAGTCTGAAAGTGGATTAGTTTCCCAGGCTGATCTGTTTTCCACTGGAGCTAGATCTGAAATTCCTGTCTTTCAGGAGAAGGAGACACTGAAAGGAGAAAAAAAAAGGCGACTTTTCCCCCAGATAAATTGTGTTCTCAATCTCATTTCCCTGTTTGATTTTTATCATTTTAAAATTTCTAGACCAATGGCTCTGTATTTGCAGATGTCATAAGAAACTAAAAGCAGTTCACTCCATTGAAAGAAACTTCACAAAGAGTTTTCTTTTTTGATTCTTAAAAATAACATTGCACCCTACCCCAATGATTTATTAGGAGCCTGTTTAATTTCACAGAAAAAAGTAAAATCTATCTCCTTGAAATAAAAAGGAAAAATAAGACAAACATGCTTGTATCATGTACCGTGTACATACACAGGAACCATTTAATTTTTTCATAGACAGCTATTTAAGAAAAGATAGGCCGATGCCTGGAGGAAAACCTGACTTAATTCACACCCACATGTTCCTTTTCAAAGTGTGATTTCCACCAATAGTCCCCCTTCCTGTACCATTTATTATATTATCATTCGTGACATGGCCATACTCTAATAGTGACGTCATAGAGAAACACTAGTATCCATGATAGTATTCTTCACCATCATTTTCCTTTTTTTCTATAATCCAGAAGTTAATGTGCTTAAGCTCAATAACTTTCAGACAGTAAGTTGAACTTTCAAAAGTGAGAAAAATCTAAGAGGTAAGAAAGGCTCTGTCTTCTTCAAAACCATTCCTTACAATTTGGACATTAGTTTTAAACATTTCCATCAATTAGCCTGCAGCATTTATTGATTGTACAAAAAATGTACTGAAGGGATGGGGGCTGGCTCAGTGGAAAGTATGTTCTAAGCATGATCAAAGTCTTGAAACCCTTCATGTGCACACACACACACACACACACACACACACACACACATTTAAATTATAATGCAGAATCATGGAAGGCATTTCAGTGACAGAGGAGAAGTTAGAATGGGTGCAGAGTGTAAATGAGAAAGTCCATGTCCACAACAAACTGTTGTTGAGCATTTTCTTCCTACAACTAGAAAGTTAGCTACCTGCAGTAGCATCTGTGCAGGGGTGTATGCAACAAGTTCACCCACAACTTGATGGATCAGATGCTGTCAAAGACATGAGACCCGTGTGAGCAAGTAATTTGGATGCAGAGTACCCTGTGAGAAGTGCCAGAGAGAAGTGAAGAAAGTCAAAGCAGAAGAGTTGTTTCTCCTTAGAATCTCTATTCCCAAGTTGTGCACAAATACATCTTGTGGTAGCAAAAAAAGAAAAATATTGTAGAGGTGAAGCAAGATATGTTAACACTCAAGGGAAATATCATGATGGCCAACCTCCATCAAGCATAGCTAGACCTGCGAGCCCAAGAAGGGTCACAGCTCGAACATTCCACCGAACTCTATTCCTCGTGAAGGTGACACCTCTCTGAGAAGTGGGACTCTGGCAACTGCATTGGTTCAAGCAAATATCTTAGAGAAATCCATGTGGAGCAGCAAAAGAGGAGGCCAGTGGCCAATGTGCTTTGAGGAACTGAGAAGCTGTGCAGGGCTGCCTGGTCCTGTATGCATTATTAATAAAAACAGGCACTCCCCTAGAAGAGTTTGGGTTTTTTCTGTGGCCATGGATACCATACCTTGAAGAGGATAAAACTTGAATGGAAGGAGCACTAGATAAAAGGATTTTAAAGGGATTGAGGCCAGAAGGAATAAGGACACCTTAGGGTGTAATGTTTCAGAGAAGCAAAGCATATAATGGGGTATACCAAGACTTTTATCATCAACTCTTCTGCAGCACCCAATAGGACATCTCCAGTCCCCAATAAATGTGTAGTGAGTGGGTGAATGAATGAATGAAAAGAAGGAAGTCCTTTTAACATTAATGGGAAAGCCATTGAAAAGTCTAGCTGTATCGCTTGGACACGCACAAGTTGATTCTGACCATGGTACTTGTGGTTGTTGGGGAAAGCAGTGGAAAGCTAGCATCACTTACAGTTTCATTTGTTCACTCAGTGACCTTAATGAGATATTTCAGAGGATCGGGGAAAAAAAAATCTGGATGTCAGGTCAGTGTGTCCCTGACAGCTACTTTGAGGAAATAATATAAAAATGTAAAAAGATACTAATAGATGTTTCTTTTTAAGTGATGGTTTCAGGAGCACTGTGAGCTCCTTTGAAGTCAACTCAACATATATCAATAGATCTTAAGTTGTTTGAGGAAGGTGGATTGCAAAGATTTTATATGCACGCCAAAAGTGACAGAGGGGATAGATAATCAGCTACGACTTATAAGTGATGCTTTTAATCCAAATTGTGGTATGACTTTAAACTAGCTTTCCTCCAAAAATACTGGGCCAGGCAGCAAACCCATAAAACTTACATACGAGGAAAACCATAGGAAAATGAAAATAATAAAATTTTATTTCCTCCTGCCTACAAAGAATGTCCCAGTGATAAGTTAATGCATCCTTAATTTTTCAAAATTTTAGCTTAGTAAAATAATAACTTTCATTACTTCTGTTTTTCAAATAACTGTTTCATAAATCATGTCAGGAAAATCATTTTCAGTAAAAGAAATATTCTTAAATCTCAAATACAGTAGCTAAAGTTGCTATTCTTTGATGATAGAGACCATGAATATGAGCTGGTAATATATTTTGAGATGCTTATTTATTTTAAAGAGGGCTGAGGAGCTATATATCAACTTGTTCTTTTGTTATTCACATACAGCTTATCAGTGTGCTCCTTCCTCCTCCCATAAATACAATCCTAGCTGACTGTGATATCTCCTTACTCTAGTCCCAGTGCCTTGGGAGGCTGAGGTAGAAGGATCACCTGACTCTGCAAGTTCAAGACCAGGCTGGGCAACATAGCAGACTGATGTCTCAAAAGAAAAAGAAAATAGCAAATAAACAAGCAAGAAGATGATTCTTAAGACATCAACATAAAGGTCCCTAGGTGTATGGCACAGGGTACAAGCCATTACTCGTTGAATACAAAATCATTCTCTGCTGTAGTCCTATTTTGATATTTGGAACTAAATCTTTTCCCCAAAGCTATTTCTTTTTATTTATCTCTATAAACAAGATTACATGATCAATGAAGTGCAAGTATCACATCTTTCTCCTCCTTTATTTTGTCAGAAGGGGCCACCTCAGCTAGCACTATTATTTTATTTTTCCTCAGCTTCCCTTTGCAGTATCCATAAATGACTCATAATCATTTGTAAAGATACAAGTCCACAGCCAACTGTTCTTTGATCTTCAAAACTAAGATCAGGGGTTGGGGAGATGGAAATATTAGAAGGCAATAACATTTGAACTTGTATCTTTTTCATAAATTATTCTTCAAGATTTTATCTTTTTCTGTACAATTCAATCCTAGTCCATAGAAAGGTAGGCAGAATTGCTTTTTCAACTATAATTTTTGATATTTTTGAAGTTTTTTTTCCCTGATCTTTACAGTGTCCTTTTTCAAAGCCAGTCCACAGAAGTGAAAAAAGTGGTTCCATTGAGAATTCAGCTATTTAGAAAATGTCATTATATTAAGACAAAAACACCAGTGTTAAGTTGTTTTCCAGAGCATTTGTAACACTTTTCATCTCTCTAGAGGAAAAACATTTTTTTGAATTCCTTGTTTATTTTTCAGAGACTGTTCAAAGAACTATTATGAAAACACACTCAAAAATCCATCGTCATGGGTTCCATAGCCATGGATAAAACTAACTGTGGATCAAAAATGTATTTTAAGATTGCATCTGTATTAAAACTGTACAGGCTTCATTCTTGCCATTGTTCTTCAGAAGTTGTTATGTAGAGATTAATATATAGGGGCTGGAGGAATGGCTCAGCAGTTGAAGCACATCAAGCACTAAGTACCCGAGTTTGATTCCCCAGCACCACATAAGCCAGGCATGGTGGCTCATGCCTATAATCCCAGCACTCGAGAGAGGCTGAGGCAGGAGGCTTGCCATGAGTCCAAGACCAGGCTGGGTTCTGTAGTGAGTTCAAGGCCAGCCTGGGCTATAGAGTGAGACCCTGTCTCAAAAAAGAGATTAATATATAAATACTATATAGAGATTATTTAAAATGAGAGAAAGGATATAAATAGGTTATATGCAAATATGCATTTCATATAAGGGACGTGAACCACCACAGATTTTGGCACCTGTCACTGGTGACTTCATTGAGAAATAAGGAAGTTCAGTCACAGAACAGATGGATGACCGACTTGCCCAAGGTTGGACGATGAGAACATGAGGGAGCAGCATGACCAACATGGTGCTCAGGAAACCAGTGGAGCTGTTCCTCCTGAGCTCGCCCACCTGCATACAAGAAGTAACATTGGGTGGTTTAGCGTGACAGTTTGTAATTGATTTGACTTTGTGAATGTGTTGTACATTCTGAAATCTTTGCAAGATTCTCTCAGATAAGAGATAGGTTTTTTATGTTGTGTTCTTTCTGGCTCACAAGACTACTTCTGTATATTTATAGTATTAAACACCTTTTACAGCCCCCTCTTTTATATAGGGTTAGTCACCCATCCAGGATCACATGACTACTCCCAGAACCCAGGCCTCTTGCCTCACAGCCAGGGCTTCTTCCAATGCCTCTCTGCCAGACTAGCGAGAGCACAGGCATTCACGTCTGTTGTCCTTTGCAGGCAGACAACTATTGCTATTCTTTTGCAAAACTCACACTCATGTGACTTTAACCATGACATAAAATCATAATTAAATCTTAGTGTTGAGCCTAAGTGCGGAAAGAAAGGAGGCAGCGCTAAGATGTGCATAGACACCCAACATTGGGGTACTTAGAATCAGGCTTTAGTGATTATAGCTATCCTGGAGCGCAATGCTTTGAAGTAGTAAGAAACACTAATCACAGTACGAAGTGGTTTTGTAACCATCAAAATCCCTCATCGGCCATCTTTCAGGACAAACATCAAGAAAGAAAAGCATTTCTACTCTTCACTCCTAGAGACTCCCAGGATCCCTTTGCCGGCCCAGCACTTCCTACATGCTGTCACACCTACTCCCTGGCCAGACAGGAGACCTGTCACCTTTTCATAGCTCAGCTGGCTCTTCTGTAGCCTGGCCCTGTGGAGATTCACCGTCCATGGGACACAAGTAGCACCTTGATTGATAGGCTCCAGTCTAGAAGCTCACTACTGCTTCAATTGCAAATAAAGACTAAAAGCCTGTGTTGAAGGAATGCTTAGGACCTCTTCAATGTAAAAAGTAAAACTGAGCTTTCAGCTTCTCTCTGTTCCTTTTTTTTTCAAGCTCAGAAAGTTTAAACCTGCCCATTTTTGTTTTCCTATTTTCCAATTTCTAGATCTGAGATTTATCAATAGGAGCCAGTGTCCCATTTAAAACATGATCTCTTATATATAATTCTGCATCAATTGACGCAGAGTAAAAAAAACAGCACAGAGCCCTTTCTCCGACAAAATGACTAAAGCCATCCTCACCGCCTCCTGAGGCAAATAAACAAGCTGGCCTAACCATACCAGAGGTTGCAGATATCTCTTCTCCTCCTCGTTTCCATGCCAACCACTCATCGTTCCGGCTGCCGTTTCCGGAAGCTCTGCAGGGAGGAGTGTGCACAGCGGTTACTTAGCATTCAAGGGAGGATCTGCGGAACACCGCACGGCCTCGCAGCAGAGCGTCTGGGACTGGCGGCGTCCGCGGAGGAGCACAGGAAAATGGGGATGTTTTCAGTGTTTTCCTTCTGAAGGTTAGGCATTTGGGGCAAGACAGAGTGAGAAAGGTGATGTTTTTTGGACTAAAGACAGTTTTGTGAGGTTTGTATTTGTCACGTTTGCTGTCCTACGTGGTCTCTCTCTGGCGGACTGGTGGTGGGTGTTAGTTTCCGTCATGCTTTGTGGTGTGCTGTATGGATGATAGGAGCACCTTAGCCTAATTCAGACGTAGCTTATGCGGACGTTATGGTGAAGAATTTTGTCTCTTGCTCTTGATAAGCTATGCGCTTGTACACCTCGGGTATTGCCAGTTACAGCTTCTCATGTTTTACAAACTGCAGGAGAGGATGCGCACTGGGTAGAAAATCCGCAGTTATACAGTAGTTTGTACCATGTTCAATTTTTTTCCTCTGCAGATTATAAGGATGTTGTCTTTAGACAATAATGTTGAATCAAAATATGACAAAAACATGATTTCTTCAGACTTACTTCAATGAAGCACAATGACTCAACAAATTGTAGTATGATGTTATTCTTTGGAACTTTAATTGCTCATGACCTCTTCAAGTTGTGAAAAGCTAGTTTCTACTTAATGCAATACAATATGGTATTTTCTGGCTAACACTGATTTGCATACATCTTTACTTCTAAGGCTGCTCACAAACAAGTCCCATGCACTGTGGAATCCAGCTTCGTTCCTGTCTCACTTTGTGCCAAATGACCATATTAAAAGAAGCATGCCACGACACTTAGGAAGATGTTTTGTTAGGTTACTTGACCCACTGACACGTTTGGGATTTGTTTTGTTGCGTTTGAGTTCTCATCAATACAACAAATTAGAGCTAAAACCTATTCAGAACTTTGCAAGAAGTATTCTGTGGGGATTACTGGGTGTGTGTGTGTGTGTGTGTGTGTGTGTGTGTGTGCATGCAAATATAATAAGCAGTAAGATGGAAAGCTACTTTTTAAAATTAGCTCTCACTGATAAGAAAGTGATTTTTGAAAAATCAATAATCCTCCTATATTTTTGGAAAATATAAAGAAAATATTCATATATCCCTCAAGCTATATATTAAATCCTGCAGAATTTATACATATTTTTAAGTGTAAGTACAATTTAATTCTTATTGTATATTTGACCTTTCACTTGTTTCCGTATTTCCAAAGAGCTTACTGAGTTTTCTTCTCTCTGGTTTGCTTTCATATTTTATTACCATATTTTTCTTTAGATGTTTTCCATGAGGAGAAGGGCAAAAAGTTTCACTTAGAGAAAAATTTATTGTTCATAAAATCTTTTCAATTTAAAGTGAACAGATGAAAATAATCAGTAATGTGAGTCTTCTGGGTTTGTTTTTCTATGAAGCCTCTGATTTGGTCAGGATTGTGTCCAGCCTCATGTTGTATGTCCAAGTATTCTCCGCTCATAGAAGAGAAAAAGAAAAAAAAGTCAGAGAAGAGGGGTGTTTTACTTCAATATTGTTTATTAAAGTTAGCATATCTGGTATATATTTGCCATAAGATATATATATATATATATATATATATATATATATATATATATATAATATTTTACAATAAGCATATGGAAATAGAATGAAAAATATAAGAGATAGTGCAGTATGTTTTCTTTTTTATTTTTGGTTTCAATATTTTCCCCATTTTTCATTAGCATGCATATGCAATATAAAAAGGTTACATTAAACTCAGGAATTTTATGCTGGTGTATATTGGAGCAACTGCACATTCCTTCCCCGGCCCACTTTTCGCACTCCCACCCGCCTCTTCTTCCCTGACTCTCAACATTTCACTTCTTTGATTCTATTATTTATTTATACTCTGGATTTCTCATACTAGAAAGATCATGCAATATTTAATCTTCTGAGTATGATTCAGTTCACCAAGCATAATAGTCTTGAGTTGTATCTATTTACATACAAATGAGTCATATCTACCTGTCTTTATGACGGAATGGTAGTCCATTGGGTATATTATACATTTTTTAATCTATTGGTCAATTGATGGGTATCGTGGCATCTTCTATGATTTAGCTAATCCTAGTTGTACTGCTCTAAACATGGCTATGCCTGTATAAGAGGCAAATTTTGATGTCTTGAACAAATAAACTGCTCAAATGTTTAAAAAATATATTCTTCATTAAGCAATAATTTTTTAATGTTTCAAGTGTGTATGCAACTTTAACTATGTGTATATACACATGCCTTTAGAAGCTTTCTGGTTTATTTCTGAGGAAACTCTTGGCCATTGCATGCCAAATGCCACCCTGAGCCTTGGCTTTGGGTTTGACTTTAGTGCAGTTGCCGGGTGGTGAGTCGATGGGAAATACCCACCAGTTCTCAGTCCTCTCTCCTCCCCAAGTGAACGAGACACACTGACTCTTCCCGCCTCCTCTCCATCACGTACCCTCACAGTTCACTACGCCCCAGCGCACCGCGCAAAGCACGAGCTCAGACTGTCGAGGGAGTCTGCAAATGCATAGCAGGAGCAGAACGCAGTAACTGGTGCTGCCTTGCGGACCTGGCGACTTCACCCTTGTCTGACCTGGCATCGTGGGGCCCGGGGGACAATATTCTGAAGTGCAAGCTGCCGGCTCACTGTAACTTGTCTCCCAGAATAAGTCACCGCGCAGCAACACTCACAAGCAATCCAGTTCAAACTCAGCCAAGCTGACGAGCACAGAAAGAGGAGAGCGTATGACCCAAGTTGTCACACAACTTTAATGAGTCCTCAGTGGCTAGCAGAACTCAGGAAGCAGAATAAAACATCAGCATTTATTTTGAATTTCAGAAATCCTCAAAACTTCAGAGAGCATTGTAGAGACAAAGTAGATAGGAAAACAAGAACCAAGATTCACACACACACACACACACACACACACACACACACACATCATCATCATCATCATCATCATCATCATCATCATCATCATCTTTAGTAGGGACAGTTCAGCTTTAGAAGGCCAAAAAGTTAGACTCAACTTTTTCTGCCAGATTTTTTATTTGGAAATATAGGTCCGGGCCATGTCTGTGACCTCAAGCTGCCTGCGTAAGCTGCCAAGGTGAAGGGTCACTCCTCTGGCTAACCTGAAAGTCTTCTCTTCAGCACTTCCCATCACATTTCGCCCAGGCAGTCTATGGTGGTTTCAGTCACACACCCATTGTGCAACACCTTCTGAAAAGCCACTGAGGAAAGCAACAGCCCCTTGAGAAAATGCTCTCAGAAGTCCACTGTGGTCAGAGGTAAAGAGGACGCTGGGTTGCTTCTCTGTACTGGGGCTCTTTTATAAATACCCATACATCTCATGTTTCTCTCTCACTAAATATGTGGATCAGAGAAAACATTCTAATAATGTTACTTATTCTTTTTTTTATTTCAGCAGCAAGACTATAACTGCTTTGAGATAGAAACAGTGCCTTGCTCATCTTTTCTCTGGAATATACAATGCAGTACTCATTTTCTGGCTAGGGGGTAAAAAACAATTCTTTAGTAGAGAGGTACTTAGGATCCATGCATACTTTTGAGAATAGAAATTAACAGTCAGAAAGGTGTGACTCAAATCATACTACTGTATGAGCAGCCTGTTTTGGGGAAAGATGGTGTTGAACAAGAATATTGAAAACGAAGTTGTGCGTTGAAAAATGATGAGAAGACTGTGGAACCATTGGTTGGAACAGAAAGGAGGGGCATGGGAACCCCAGAATACCTCACTAAAGTGTGTAGTGGGAGACTGAGATAGCCTGCAAGTGAGGGTGAGGGTGAGGAGCCAGGAAAATGTGTTGCTGGCTGGAGACAGCCATAGGACACATTCCTGGTGGGGAAAGGGACCGAACTGAAATGGATATGAAAAGTGAGGGTGAATGAACTTCCTAAGGTACATCTATAAGCTAACAGCTAAGAAGCGTGAGGGCATCGAGTGGCTTTTCATGTTCCTGCAAAGCTGAGCCCAATGTCATAATTGAAATGCTACTGAAACATCATACAAGCGGAACTTTGACTGCATGTCCTTTTGGTCCTCTAGATGTAAGATAAGCATTGTGTTGTGCTTTTGAGTCAGAAACCCAGAAAATCTCATTTCTGACAAACAGACAATCTGAACTTTAAGTAGATAGTCTGCGTCATCCACTTAACTACACTCCTTTAGAAGAATATATCAGTTTTATCCTGGAGAGATATGTATTCTGTTTTTTAAGATTATCCTAAGCAAAATATCACCATTTTTCTCTCTTGCATCTTGGAGTTTATAAAATTATTTTCAAATGACAAATTTTGGATCATAAATATTTATATATTGAATTAATGAAAGATATGTGTGTGTGTGTGTGTGTGTGTGTGTGTGTGTGTGTGTGTGTGTTTTCTTTGAGAGTGGGCCTTGCTGTGTTACGTGAGCTGGCCTCAACTTCATGGGCTCAAAGAGTCCTCCTGCCTCAGCCCTAGTGTTAGAACTATAAACATATACACTAATCCTTGCAAATGTGGCTTTTTTCTAAAAAAAAGGAGAGAAAGAAGAAAAAACAAAGAAAGAAAGCAAGAAAGAGAAAAATGAGTAATGATATAGAATCGTAAAACATGCAGTAAGATATTTTCCCCAGATCATCTGTCACTTAATTTTGATAAACCTTGATTACAGGGAAAGAAACCAATGAACTTGTAGTAAATAGGGTAGTCACTACAAAACTCAGATTTTAGGAAGGAAATTCATTTAATTGGGATAACAACAGTACCTTGCCCTCATGAACATATCTGCCATTGTGCGAAAGAAAAATTCAGTGTTTAAAATACTTGGTGGACCACACTGGATTTGCACCACACTACCAAATACATTTAGAATAGTAGTCAAGAATTGGAGTTTTAGGGGCACGAGTTTCTAGCTGGCTTTTGTTATTTAACAGTGAAACAAAACTACAGTGGCTGATAATCTAGCATCTGATGATTGGAATTACTGGATACATTGAATTTCATATTTTTGAAGGAAACAAAAATACTATCCCAAAATATGTTTAATTTTTGAGAGTGAATTCACTAAACATTGAGCATTTCTTCAATCTTAACTGCATAAGGAGAAGCTTTCATTCTCTTTTGGTTCTCTGATACAGCTAAAGGTAGAAAATCTGCATAAATAGAAAGTGCTAATTTCTCACTCGATCTGCGGGAAAACTACAGTTACCAAATATGCTAAAATGTCTGGGACAATCCAATTGATTAAGAAGTTGAATTATTATTTTTGGTTTTGTTCTATGAAAATTCCAATATGACAGTCTATTATTAAGTAGACTGGTTTATAAATGGTTTTTAAAACCATAATTATCGAACATGTAATTTCTTTCTAGTTGCTGTTAGACCAGATCTTTCCATAGATTGTGTTCATGTTACAATTTCCAAGAAGCCAAGAGCGGGGCCTGAAGAGAGAGCAACAACAACTTTCTCTGGTTTTTTACTTCTATAACAAATTTTTCTTTAGGAAAACAAATGCAAGCTGCAAACATATATATATAAAACATTTTTGAAGAGTCAACCTCCTTGCAGAAGGAAGGAAGAAGTGGCTGGCCAGCTTAAAGGAAAATGAAAATGAATGAGAGAAGTCACCGTAATTTTGGGCATATTCTTAAAACTAGGTATCGGTCACTTGTTTTATGATCAGGACTATTATACATATATTAAAATTGCAATTTCATTTTGAAAAACAAAGGTACACATTTTGATTTAGAATTTTTTCTAATTCACAAGGAAGAAATCAATGAGCTTTTTCATACGTTACTGACCTGTTTCCTACCAAAACTTTATGACTTTTTAAATGAAAAGAAATCTATTTTCCATATCCTCTAGGGTCCCCATATTCTATAAGATTCTTCTTCTCTTGTGAAACAAAGCTCTGTAAAATGGGGCCATGCCTACGACAGCACCCGGGCCAGCCTGAGCAGAACCAGGAAACAAATAAAACATGTCTTAACCTCTTCCCTTCTGTTTCTTCAGTCCTACCTCCTTGTTTTCTTCAAGTTGTCAGTAGGCACCTGCTCCTATGTCTGGTCTCCTGTCCCAACCCCCTTGCAAATCCCAGGCGCCTTGCCCCACAACCCAGGTATCACCCTGTTAATTGCATTTCAACTGCGACATCCCATGAACACACGTCTCCTTTGCTTTACTGGGCTCCACAGAAGAACAGTCAGAGCTCTTTCACTAATGAATTACAGTTTGCTTTTTTTTCTTTTAGAACATTTGTATTCTGACATAAAACTACATCATCTCCAAATATAGATTGATACACCTGAATGTAGAAAACCGAGGCATAAACTGGATGGTAACTCCAGTTTGAAAGTATTTCCACAAAGACTAAAATAAGTAAACAAAAAACAAAGCAAAGTTATCGTTGTAAATTTTTATTTCAACAGTTCTCTCACAAAGGTTTCCTAAAGTAGGTTTATGTGATTTATAAATTTACGGTGATGACTTTAAAGTGATTATTACTTCTTATTTGTCTTACATAATGAACCCTTTATGTATTATGGTTGGGGAAAAATTCAGCTAATAGTTATTTTTGTGATTTGTGCTCATCAGTGCAGAGCACAAAATAATTATCTTTATTCTAGACTATCTTTGGCATGAATAATTTTTTTAATTTTATAAAAATATTGCTTTTTACTATCCCACTAACATCAAAATTCAAAAACAATACTAGTCTTTACAGTCCTATTTAAAAACTGACATTTTGCATTCTGTTTATTTTGCTATTTATAGGTCCCAGCAAAAAGTCCTTAACTATCATCAGTTTGACTTGTTTGGAACTTTTTCAGTAAAGGTGCCACCCTTACCTGGTATTATAGCTAAACTTTTATTTAAGTATACTATTAAATAATAATAGAAGGCTAGCTCAGAAACCTCATTGTTCCCTATAGATATTTTAGTTTTCAGAATTTCATAATATAACTAATTCCACTGTACCTTCCATCATAAGATTATTGAAAAATGATTATTATGTGGTTATATGCATTCAATTATAACTTGAGAATTTTAATGAGTGAGTTATAAAGTCTGTCAAGACTTTTCAGGTGCTTGGTACAAAAAGTCTTTATGAACAATATTCCATAAAGCAATACTGGTCAATATAAAAGAAGCTATTATAAAACATGGCCTATCATTTGTTTGAAATACTCATAGTTCATGAGAGATTTGCTAAGAAGAAAGCGTTTAAGGTGGAAGTCATGTAAGAAGAAGGCATATGAGTAATATTTGTGTATTCATTTTAAGAAATGTGTGTGGTTATACAGAATGTATTGCGTGGGGTTTTATAAAAATTGAATTTCCATCTCATGATTCTTGAATTTCATATATTTCTGGGTCACAAGATATCCAAACACTTGAGCTAGTTATGTTGGGCTATGAGATGGAAGGCACTAAGTTGTTGATTTTTTACCACTGTATCATAAAATCTAGTATTTCCTAGAGAAAAAATTTAAGTTTGCAGAAGTTAATGGTAAAAACTAATTCTTGTATGTAGAGAAATCATATTTCAAAAATGCATTCCAATGATATTTTGGGTGAATTTAAAATATTTTTAATTTTTTAATCATATCCTGTCTCGGGCCTTTTTAAGTTTTACATTACTTGCTTTAGAATAAGCCCTACTCTTGATCCTGGTCCTCAAGTCCTTGGAGATATCAAAGTACAGTACAGATGGAACTTTGAGAGCAAGGTTAGACCTTTATGTCCATGAATATTAACACAAATGCACACACCTTGTATTTTCTTTTCCCTACAGTTAGTTTTTCCAAGGATACATTTATTCAAGTTTTCTGTTATACTAATATTTCAACTTTTCATTAACATTTCTAATCATGTCTGAAACCATAATCCTTTGGTAATGCAAGATGTTTCAATATTTAATAGAGAAGACAATACATTTCTCATGAGCCCACAAAAAAGATACAATTTTTGATAGTTTTAACAAAATGCAGAACAGAACATTTCAAATTTTTTTCAAAAGCATTTTCAATTGCCTCACTGCATTAATGATTGTATTCAATTTAGTGGTAGTAAACCTATTAGAAAATTGGAGGGGGATATTAAATTTATCTTTATTAAATGAATATAAGTGAAATATTACAACCTGACTTAATGAACAAATGTTTTAATAAATGGGCTACAACCAATAACATATATACAATATTGGAAACTCCAAACACCAACAGTGGCCAAAACATTTTAGTCGGAATGTGATAAGTATAAACCTAGGTTAAGATATATATATACATATTTTAATTGACACTGAGAATTGAACCTAGCCTCTTCACACACTGACCTACATCCACAATTCATTTGGTTTTGATTTTGAGACAAATCTTGTTAAATTTCTGAGTTGCCCAGACTGGGCTCAAACTTACAATCCTAGTACCCCAAACTTACAGAGCATTAGAATTGCAGGCATGCACCACCATGCTCTGCAAGACTTCATTTTAGTTTGTTAACATATAATCTAAATAATATCATAAACTTAAGCACACATGTTGATGGGAAATTCTCCTATAATTAAGGACTCCCAATCCTAGCCTGCTAGTTTGCAGATAGATTTCAAACACTATTATCTAAGTGACTGTAGAAGAATCACTCAAGATTGGTGACTACTGCTAGAAAACCATAAAGAACAAGAACGAAACATGTCCTTTTCAAAGATGTCCCCATATTCAAACACATTGTAAGTATGAGAGTAGTGTCATATTTTACACATCGTTTTATTTCCCCATAAGGAATAATCAAAGCTGTATTATGTAGAAAATACAAAGTAGATTCTATTAAATACATACCGGAACAGAACTTAATACAATTGTTTCTTTTCTTAAATGCACGTAAAAATGATTAAGATGTCATATGTATATGTACTAGTTCCCCAGATTAATGCAATTGTCATGTATATCATAAACATACACTAATAGAAATGCACTAATCTCCAAAAGCTAACTTTACCTCAAACTCTTTTTCCCCCATAAGGTAAATGGATCCTTCTTTTAATCATTAGATCTTCAGAATGAATCTTGCGAAGTAAAAGCTGGTAGGCAAATATTTCTAGCTACGCTGCTGTCCAGGCCAAAAGGAGTCTGACCATAGTAGGGTAGCTCAGTGTGGGACTATTTAATTCATGCAATGTGCCAGGAAATCAAAAAACAAAACCTCCAACAATCTGCTCTTTTAATTTCTCTTGCCACCAGTTGATTACAGGAAGGAGTTTTAGAAGAGCCATTTACTCTCCAAATTATGCAAGGAGTAGAAGCAAGGAACTTTTCTTCTTCCCCTATTGTTATGAATTTATCTAGGGTGTTCGTTTAGCAGGGCACTTCCAATCACACAGCGCTCTCTTTGTTGACTAGTTTCCATCAGCAGTAGCAATTAGTGTTGGTTTCCTAGGCAACTATTCTGTTCCCTACTGAGAAAAACTCTTTCTTGACAGGAGCATTCTGTCTTAAATTGCTTTGTTTTCCTTTTTGTTTTCACAAGTGTACAGTAGGTTTATTTGTCATTTAACACAACATTGTTATGCCTAGAATTCTTAAAAGCAGAAACATTTACTGGCTTCTTATATCCATATGGTTGAATTTACTGTCAAGTATCTTACTTTGTTCTTAAACTTGGAAAAAAATATTCTCAAGCATATGCATTCTTGCTTAAATTATGCATTCACAATCTAATTCATGAACCTCCTTGTGTGTTCAAGTAATCACAGCTAGTCCCCATGAAAACCCAAAGGGTATACATTCAAAACGAACTTCTAGATCTGCTCAAAAATGTCATACAGCATTCAGAAGCAAATTAGAATTTTTAGGGATATTGAGGAAGTTTCAGCACCACTAATATTGTGATTAATCAACCAAGCAATATCAAAGATTAATATGGCAAAGTAACCAAACCACAAATGCAGCTACAACAAGTTAATATCCAAGTGGTAAGTTTTTCACTGCAATGGGAAAAACTATTTTAGTTATTAATTGAAATCATAACATACAAAAGAGAAAATAGAAATATCACAAACACAAACTCCTTAAGATAATCTCGGGCATAAACTAAAACATATTCTGTTCCAAAAATTTTTTGTAGCTCATTCTGAACACTTAAAATATCAGAATGCAATAAACATTATGTTTTCAGCTATGGAGATCGGTGTTAATTTTCTGTAACCTATAACGAATAGTAGTTTCCCAAATGAAATATAAGAGAGAGTCATCTTTAATCTTCTCACAACTTAAGTTCTATTCACAACTCCACATGTTTGGAAGAAAAAAATAGAATAGAAAGTAGAAAAGAGAATAGAAGCTAGAGAATGCATGCTATGAATAATTAAAATGTATTCCAATCTCTCACCTTTTTCACGTTGCTAATTGTCCCCAGAAGTTACCAGGGTTATCATGCCTTTTAGGGCCCTGAATTGAGAGAGAAAAGCTGGCAGGAAACTAGAACAGATGGTAGCCCAAGACCTGCACAGCCAGTGGTGTTCATGAAGCCAGAAAATCAAAAACAAAGACTAGATTTACTTTTTGCATAGCTTTGTCTTGGAAGATACACTTCCCTTGGTCATGAACATAGCCATCAATGTCAATGGCAGCGGATTAACAGTATTATCATGTGGTTGTAAAAATAACAGCCTTGTTGATCTGGACCCTTTGTGTGCATCTCTGTTGCTCTTCCCTTAAAAAGACACTGTGAAGGTAGAAATTCTAAGGGAATATATGACTAGGGTAAAACAAAACACCAGTGAAGAGCTATCTGAAACTTTCCCTCTATTTGAACTCCTGAGTATACCATGTATCCCTGACAACTATGTAGTAAAGTCCCTACAACAATCTGTGAGAAAAATACTACTATTGTTTCCAGTGAATGAGGGTGACACTGAGGCACATGAGTCTGAATAAATTTCTTAGGACAAATTGGCTAGAAAGAGTTCATTGGAGTTCATAGTCACATTTCTCTGAATTAAAGTCTGTAATTTTCTCAAATTTATCCTTAAAATCCAGTTAGTCGCTAGGTGCGTCAAGACATGGTAGTTGGATGTGTAATATTTGCGTATTCATTTTAAGAAATGTGTGTGGTTATACAGAGTAGAGAGATGAATGAGAGAAAGCATTGGATAGATCTACATAGGATAAACAAAGATTTTGAGGTTACAGATCATAAACTTAAGATTTTTAACATTTTTATATTATTTCCCCTCTAAAATAAGTAATATTGTTCTGTTGAAACAAATTACCTCTCACAATTGAAATTTGATGCTCTATCTGAGAGGGCACATTTTGTTTAGAATAGACTTTACTGACTGATGAGAAGTGATAATTCAGTTCTCCCCTGACTCGTCTTGATTTACACTACTTTAATAGCTCATTTATTCAAGGCCCTATGATGATATTTGCATGATGATGTATATTTGTATGTTGATCTGATGATCCCTTGTATGACTGCATCTTTTATATATTAAGTTCATTTTTCTTCTCATTTTTAGACCTCAAATTTTGAAATAATTCTTGATAGTGTGAAAATTACATTCTAAATATAATCCAAAACAAAGCTAAAATAATGTACAATTGCTCAGTTGTAATTTATTCATATATTATAAACTATCCCTGTGTTGTATTGTTTTTATTTCATTATCTTTGCAGTCTAAAAAATATTGTGTAAAATATCTTATACCCTAAAAAATTCATCAGTCAGTACATAAGAATATAGAATCCAAATTTTAGAAATTTTTTATGATACCAGGGATCGAGTCCAGGGCCTTCACATTGAGCTCCATATGCAGCCCATTTTTATCTCTGATTTTGAGACAGTGTCTCGTGAGCCACTGAGTTCTCAAGCTGGGCTCAAAACTTGCAATCCTCCTGCCCCCCAGAGTGCTGCGATGGCAGGCCTGCACCACTAGGTCAGGGTAAAGAAATATCATTCTAAAATACGTAAAATTCTTAAAACAGTTACAAATGAGAAAACTTAGAATTTTAAAGGTAATATATATATAGTAACAAACATGGGTTACATTTCACCTTCTGCTTCTGACTTACTTCACTAAGCATGATGTTCTCAAGTTTCTTCCATTTGCCCGCAAAAGCCTCCAAGCTGTTGGACTTTATAGATGCATAGTATTCCACTGTGTATAAATGGCTCAGTTTGTGTATCCATTGCTCTGTTGATGGGTATCTTGGTGACTTCCATATTTTAGCTATTGTTAGTTGTGCTGCTATGATATGAGAAACCCAAATCACAACTAACTTATGGAACATAAAATGAAAAAGAAAGTGAACCAGTGGGGTAAGGTGGGGAGGTAAGGAGGGGTGGATTGGGGGAGGGACAAAAGGAGAGTGGGAAAGTCCTTGTCACCTTGACAAGATACGTATTTGCACAAAATGCTCAACTTCATTGTAAACCTTAAATTTTGCACTTATACATATCAATAAAATGGAGAAAAACATAGATTGTATTTGATTTGTATAAATATTCGGAATAAAAATTTCAAGTTAAATTTCTCTTCTCTCAGAAAAAATGTTAAGCCTCCAACTCAGTGACAGAGCTTCAGAATTGTAAACATGACAAAGAAATGTCTTTGAGCAGGGAATTTATCGGAAGGGATGTAAGCTCTGTGTCCCAGCACATTCCCATGTAAGATGTCCTAACTATCACAGGACAATAGTAAGTGGTGCATAAGTGGTAACAGAAAGATTCAGGCATCATCCAGACAGTGTGGGAACTTTAGGTCTGTCCCGCTTTCTACTGCGCTTATTCCGTATCTCCACACACCCAATTTCCCATAAAACTCTGGAATGCTAGGGAAAACTATCTCCCTTTAGTGATTTTTCAAATACTCGAAATGCATTGAAAATTAATATCTATTAATTCTCAAGACCTAAAACAACTCCTTTGGTACTATTATTAGGCAATTTGGAAATCTAGGAGCTATTTCAACCGAATTTAATATTTGTAGCCCCCTCGTTTTATTTTTATTAGTGCAGATTAATTACATAGAACAGCGCGTGTTCCGCTTCGGCATAGGTGTAAGTGTGTATAATATTTCCTGATCCCTCCCATCATTCCTGGCTCTCTCTTGCCCTCCTTTTCACCTCCCCCCAGCTCCCCTGCTCCTCTCCGGTATCCTCCCTTCCTCTGTAGGTTGTTTTAGAGCACTGTTTTCCATTGAAAATGTCACCTTAGAAACCATCCTCTCAAAGCCTGTTCAGGTACACTCCTTCTCGTTTATCCTCTACCTGAAGTTTTTTAAATTATTGGATTGCTTTTTGCTGAGAAGACAGCACAAAAAGCGCTTTTAATCCTCTGTACGTTAGGTTGCTTTCCTCTTTGCTATCTGTTTTGGATTTCTCATATTTCTGTTTGTCCCCATTTTTTACAGAGGAAGTGTCTGCAAGGATAGTCCAAGTGGTCACTGCTGAGGCTGTAGCGGTCCTGAAAGGCGAGCAAGAGAAGGAAACCCAGCACAAAGACCAACCCGCGGCTCTGCCGTTAGGTAAATGTGGAGGGCCTAGGTTCAGGGGCTGGGTCATCGCCTGCACCCTGATCACAGCATCAAGTCTTTGCATGCAGAAAAGGCAGCTTATATCTTGTACCTTGTCCCTTTGCGTGGCACTCTTTGGCCCCCTCCACTGGGGAGCATCGGGACTCGTTTTCACACTCCTCCCGTGGTTGGCTGTGATGTTTTTTTGTTGTTGTTGTTGTTGATTTTTTTTTGTTTTTTTTTTTTTGTTTGTTTGTTTTTGTTTTTAGGATGACAAGCTTACAGCTAGATGTTTCCCTATATGGCCCATAATTTTTCACTTTCTAAACCATTGAATGCGTGACCCTCAATGCAGAAGGAAAATGTACTGAAACTCCTGTTAGAGATGATTGTTTCCCTTTATGGATTTTGGTGAATAAGATTAAGTACAATACAATCCTGTTGGTGGCCCTGAGCTGACTACATAAAACCTTTACCCAGAGCTTTGTTAGAATCAACAGTGACTTTGTTTTACATGTGAAGCGCTGTCCACCTGGGTCTTCTGAGGGCACTGGGCAGCCCTGCTGTTTCCCTTGGTCACAAATCAAATGCCCTCCATGTAATGCAGTGCCAGATTGCCATGGAAAACTGTCAGTTAAAGACTTGCTGCCCATGCAGAGACAGCCAGGCAGACAGGCAGACATATATCTGTATACATACATGAAAAGACACAAGGAGAAAGACTTTTTCTGTTCAATATATCTGTTTATGTCACAAGTATATATACCTGATCCATAGAAAGTCAGGGCCTTTAAGGCCTAAAAATAGTGCCCATTCATTCTCCTGTCTTATACTAATATATCCTTAATATTAGATTTGCTGGTTACTTACCTTCAATTCTGAAAAGTAAGCATAAACGTATTTTGCTTTCTCAGAATAGTAATTTAGAATATATCTAGTGTTCTCTACTAATAAGTGCTTTGATTATCAAAGATTTTAAAAAGAGGGAGAAAAAAGAGAGGGAAAAATTATCTAATTTAAAACGTTAATCTTCAGTTTATTGCTCACTTATATTCTTTTAAATAAAAGAAAGCTCAATTTTTAAGAAAATATGAAATCATAAAGTATACTATGCTAAATTTACATAGTCAGGAAAGTAAGATAGTCGCTTGTCATCCCCCAGTTGCCTCTACTAACTACTTCACTGAATTCTGTGAACTGAAATTTACATGATCTTTAAAGTAGAGTCAGCCACTGTCTTTAAATGAGAAGTGCTTCCTTTTAATCTTCTGTACCTTCACGGAAGGGGTCCTAAAAAGGTGAGTGTTCACTGTGCGTGATGGGCATCTTTTGGAGCTCTCCTGTCTGTCCTTCATGTGCAAGGCCAAAGCCAGAAGGTGACTCTGCTCCCACCAGCTCACGGCTTCCATCAGCAGGCCGCCCCAGGCTGTGACAGTTCTGGTTTTCTTTTCTGAGAGCACACAGAGACGATGGTCTTTGACATGAGACACAGTGGGCAAAATGTTAGTTTAAAAATCTGCCAACTAATATAACTGTGAATGATCCGGTAGCATTTGCTTCCAGATAAAACATTTGTACAACAGAGAATGCAAATATTTTTCAGTCAGATAGGCTAGTCCAAACTAAAATGCATGTCTGTGAGTCTTCTTCTACGGCATTTTAGAGCCAAATAAAAGTGTATTGTAATTGGGCAAGTAGACACAAATGAATGAAATTGACTTTTAGCATCCATCTCAAATCCGTTTTTATTAAAAAGACAAAGCAATTTTTTGAAAAATATGAAATGCTTATTTTACCTTTTAGGGTGTTGGAAATATGCTAATTGTTAATGGTACCTAAAAATAAGTCAAATTCAGGTTACCATCGAATCTTTCCCTGAATTTCATAAAGAGACCTTTTTACAGATGGAAGAACTACCCACACAGCGACTGGCCTCACGAGATTAACTGTTGTATCTCATTTCTCTACTGTTTGATCTGTAGCAGCTGAAGAGACAGCTAATCTGCCTCCTTCTCCACCCCCATCGCCAGCCTCAGAACAGACAGTCCCTGTGGAGGAAGGTAAGGACTATGGGACCCTGAAGGGCTCAGCTTCTCAAAAGGGTAAACAATAAACTTCAAGTTATAAACCATGAACTTCAGTATCGGTTAGTTGTGACCTAACTTTGGAATGGTCTGTTCCAAAAGGACAAGAAGAACAAAGTCATTAAATATAAAATCATGGGGTTGGGGAATTAATTCTGTGGTAGAATACTTGCTTAGCATGTAAGAGGCCTTGGTTTCAATTCTCACTACTATTAAATTATATATATATATATATATATATATATATATATATATATATATATACTCACTTTTTAAGTTCTTTTAAAAAAAGGAAAAATCTACTTGGATAAAGAAAAAAGTAACTTCATGTTGAACTTGCTGTAGAGAACCAGTTTACTTAATGTAGAATTTTTGACACAGAAGACACAGTACTATTAAGCAAAAATAAAAAGACATGTAATACTTATTCAAGTAGAAGACATACTACAGGAGGAATCAACGCTTTCTTAGGGAAGTGTCAGGAATTGTCTGGTTTTGCTCACCATTGTGCTGCCAAGATCTTTGCCAAGGCCTGACACACAGCAACTTCTCAATAAATATTAATGAACAAGCAAAGAAGTCAATGAATGAATGTGATATTGAGGGCAATCAACAAAAAGCTGAGGCCATGGCTTCTCTCCTGCTGAGACCTGTTGTTGCTCATGAATTTATTTGTGAACTGACTCAACATGGAAGTGCAACGTCAGCTTTGGAGTTCTCATTGACAAAACAGAGGGGCACTTTTGGAAAATAGCCATTCGGGATCTCAGAAGAAGGGCTCTGACCTACATGAGGTTGGAATAACAATCAAGTCTTAGTTCTCCCCTGCCTTTTCCTGCAACTCTCAAAATGATGCACAGAAGTTAACTGATCTAAGTCAAAAAAACGATTGTTTGTAGTTATCACATGCTGAAACCAGAATTTTAAAACTGAATCTTCTTCATTTGAAGCTAAATCTTATTCATTTGCTTCTTCATTTACTTTTCATTTTAGTATCACTTTAGAGATAATCTAAAAACTAAATAAAAAGTGCCAAAAACTGAATACCATTACAGAAGACTTATCTTTTTATAACTGACAATCAAGTTCCTTTAAAATATTCTTTGACTTCCTAAATATAAAAATCTAAATTATAGAACTACTTATTGATAATTTCAATATAATATTTTTTCACAGATGCTTAAACCTAAACATTTTTTATCAAATCTTTTTTTCTAAATTGAAACTTCTTTTTCCTAATTTACTGCCTGATCTATGTTAATCAAACAAAACTATTTCACTGGGAAAAAAAGTAAGTTTGTGAACTATAATCGATTCACAACAGCTACTAATTATTAGATAATTTCCTTGGGATATGATTTTTTAAAATTTATAGATCTAAAAAGTTCTTTTGGGCCTTATGTTCTTGTCAGACACATATTTCTTGAGCACCTACAATGTTCTAGAACTCTGTGAATTGAGGACACATGCTAGTATTATGATCCTGCTTTTAAGGAGCACATTGTCCAGTGTATAACAGAATGTCAGCAAATAAGCTCTTAAATAATTTTAAATAGGACTAGCATCAGGAGAGGAAAAAGGCACGGAGCACTAAGAGAGAAAAGAAGAGAAGCTTCATTTTATTGGGTGGTGAGGGAAGAGGTAGGAAGCTAAGTCTAGAAGCAAAGGTGCCGTTCTTCAGGTGAGCAAAAGAGTCAGTGCTTCAGGAAGGGGGCCCGTGGCTAAGCGCTAGGGATAGAGGGGTGGAAGCGTGAAGGAGAGGGAGAGTAAGCAATGGGCAACTTGATCAGGGATACAGATTTCACGCTGAATGGAAATGGAATGCTTTTACCTGACAGTTGTACTTCCTTCATATCACTGAAAATATTCCCGATCTCCTACTACACCAATTTAAGTGTCAGAAAATCCTCAACCCAGAAAGGGATTTGATGTTGGCCTACTCCAGAGTGTGCTAGTCTGCTTATGTCTCCAAGAATTCCCTGGCTTATATCTGCATAAATGGCTTACCAAGCAGGGACCAGCTGGAAGCCTGTCCTTTAAAATCAGGAAATGAAGCAAAGATGTACACTCTCACCGCTGATATTCAATACACAATAGTACTTGAAATTTTAGCTAGAGCAATTATATAAGAAAAAAAAATACAGATAGGAAATGATGAAGAGGTCAGATCATCCTTGTTGGCAGATGATGTATTCCTATACTTAGAAATACTAAAAATTCCACTAAAAGAGTTTTAGAGTTGAAAAACAAATTCTGCAAATAGTGAGATATAAAGTGAACATTAAAAAGTCAATAGCTTTGCCGTACACTGATAATGGACTAAGAAAGAAATCAGGAAAACAATTGTGTGCTCAGTAGCTTCCAAAATATATAATAACTAGGAATAAATCTGACCAAAGAAATGAAAGACTTCCACAACGAAAATTTCAGAACATGGAAGAAATTGAAGAAGACACCAGCATTCCAGTCTAACTCTCTGTCCTAAAATACATAAGGCACTGCATCCTCAAAGTATCTCTTGTCAAGCTCCTCACTGTGGGACTATGGGAGCAAATTAACTTCAAGTGGGAATTCTTTGATACAAACTACAGTGCTCATATCCTTTTTCTTAAACCACTCCCAAGTTAAATATTTCATTTATTTTTAGTTATTGTGCTTCCCACACCCATTGGATATAATCCAATAGCAACCACGATGCACAACTGTGTAATACGCCACAATCTGACGTTTTCTGCTCTTCTCTTGGAAGCAAGAGCACTGTTGCGACTTAGCTAACCCCTTAGGCAAAGCTTCCCTGGCTTATCTCTGGAAGTCATACTATATATATAGACTTCATTCATGGATCCAAAACAGACACTGGGAAAACATATGGCACATAGTCAGAAAGGACTGGACTTTGCTAGACACTCCTCTGGAAGTTGTTTTGGCTCAGAGCTGGACTAATGCAGAAGAAGCTACTTTTACACAGAAGACCTTAAAGTTTCTGTTCATGTTTCTGGAGGCTGCAGGCTCTTTTTATATCTTGTCATTTATAGAAGGGGCGAAAACTTCGAAAGGTTAAAACATCCTATGAGTTCAGCCTTCTACCAGTACCTCTCATCTTTCCCGGCTTCTCTTTTCTGTTTCAAAGTCTTTTTTCTTTTTTTCACTTCCCAGAAAACAAATGTTGAACAGCAGCAAGACAGATATCTCCCTTTCACTTTTTGACTGTCCATGCAATGAGTTGAATAAATCTGAAGTTTTAGCAGTAACTTACATACCTGGGGAGTTCGTAGTCTCAGAGGGTCACTGAGGGAATGAATATGAATCGTCGAGATCTATGACGAGCCCAAGGCTTTGATTCAGTCAGTGCTGTAGGCCAGATCTTGGAAGATTGTTTGCTCAGTTAGAAGTCATGCTGATTTAACATTTAAGCTAAGAATACCCGACACTATTTTAGGCATCTGATCTCCCATGTCATACTAAGTAAGTATCATGGTTGAGAAAGTTCTGGTCATCCATTCAGAAACAACTTTCATGGAATAGTCAGTAACTAATGTGCTGAGGAGATCAAAAGTATTCTGTCCACGGAGTGTTATTTCAGCACCCAAAGGATTGCAGACTTTATTTTGTAACTATTAGCACTTGGTTGCTGAAAATAATTACAACAGTAAAAATACAGTGCATTTGCAAATTAACACTGTGGCTCTGCCTGTTTCAATTCTGAGAATAATAAAAATATATAGATAGGCATGATTGACTTTATTCTTAATATTGATAACTATAGAATTTTAAAATTATTTCTAGACCCAAGTCCATTGTGGTTAGCAAATTTGGTAATGAGGTGAGCCTGAGATGGGGTATCTGCAATACATCCAAAGCCAGATAGTGTTCATTGTCACAGTCCTTAGAGCTCATTGGATTCTTTGAAAGTCCAAGCACTAAACAGACTGGTTTACAATTGTGAATTTAAGGAAATATGATTAAATAATGCAGACTTCCAAGCCAAGACACAGGAAAGAACAGAAATAAGAGCAGTTCCATTAGCATTTCAGTAAGAAACACACACACACACACACACACACACACACACACACACACACACACACACACAAAACAGATTTGAACAAAAATAGACAAGAGCCAGTGGTACAAATGAAACCGCGTGGAATGAACTCTGAATCTAAAGTCAAATTCTCAGCAAACAATATCTGGATTAAACTTACAAAAGAGAGGCAAAGAAATTAGAAAAGCAAGTTTGTAATGTTAGGACCCTCTAAAAACAGTGTGCTGTACCTATCCAACCGTGAGTTTGGGCCATTATCTAAAACGTCACTCTCAGGTACTACATTCACCTTGGGCGTCTGATGAAAGAGCTCTGTTGACTGCTTTTCCTTATAAAGGCAGGAAAGAAAAACACTTTGTAGATCTTTCTTAACAGACTTAAAAATTAAAATCATTTCCTGGCTCAAGTCATTCGCTAAAAATTAAATAACCAAAATATAACTATTTGTACGCCTGAGATAATCTAAACTTTGTTTCAAAGAAGGACTGCTGGTTTCCGTTATCATGCAGACAGATGCATCCCGGCGACATTTTTCTCTTAACTTGTAAATATGTTGACATAAAACTAAGAGGTAATCTTCAAGGGATTTTCTGCAAAGAATCGTTTGTTTTGTAATGCTTCGTTTCTATTCCAGTTATTTCTTTGGTGGTTCGGCCTTGTTTGAGAGGAATGTACAGATAACTTCTACTTTGCAGCAGGGTGTCAGAGCTTTCAGTCCAATCAGACCAGTGGCAGCTTTCCTTGAAGGACAGTTTAACGCAGTGGCTTCTGAAGCATGCGACACTCGTGTCTTCTTCCCTCCATCTGCTTGGTCTTGCTGCCTCCCCTCCATCCCGCTAAGCTGCTGCCCTCATCCTTTGTGTCCTCGTGCACGTGTTCGTTCGTCTTGTCCGTCTGATCTTGCGTCTGTCTTGTCCAGTTCACCCTGCAGTTTCTTCCTGTGTGTCTGTTTGTAGATGAAGGGGCTGAGGATCAAGTGGGTCCTCTACACAGGTTCCCCAGCCGGGAGCCTGCCGCCAGCGGGGAGAGGCGTAAACTCCTAGCCCCCTCCATCTCGGTGTCTGTGCCGGAGGATGACCCTTCCAATTCCGATGAGGAGTACTATGAGCACCCTTTGTTCAGCTCAGAATGGACTTCCTCTAGTGCGCTCCCCGGGGCCGCGGCTCGGAGTGCAGAGGCCCCCTTAGGCCAGCAGAAAGGTGAACGGAGCATGGAGCCCTTTCACGCCTCCTCCCCTCCGCGCCTGCAGCTCTGACCACCTGCATCATGTTCAGTGTGCCTTCGTCTGGGGGTGGGCGGGGCAGGAGCCTGTTTTTCCACATGAGAGCGAAGTCCCTATTTACTTCGTAACCTCCAAACACCTTAAGATTTTCATAAGCCTTACTTTAGGCATATGAATACTTTTTATAGTTACTTCTGAGAAGCTGCAGAGACATAGACTCTAAGCAGAGAGAAAAGAGAAGCCCCAATCCCCCCCAAAAAAAAGTTCAACTAAAAGGATAGCTAGTTTCTACTCCTTGCAGATAAATCAGCTAGGGAAAACCACATTTCATACTCAAACCAAACAAGATGACCCTGAATCCCTGAATATTTTCCATCTTAGATACATAATACTACTAGGATCAGCCTTAAATAGAATCAGCTTTCTTTTTAGTTTTCTGTGAATATGGTTGCTCTTAAAAAGAGGCAGATGAAATCTGCTCTGAGCAGAATAAATGTTACAGCATGAATTTGTTTTTCCACTTTATTTAATTGCCTGCAGAAACTACACAGGCTTCTCCAGGTGACAAACTCTTGGCCCACATCAGGAGAGCTAGGCTACAGGGAAGGAAATAACTCAGAGCCCTCATCCCCTCAGCCACGTGAGCTGGGAGACCTTGGTGTGGCGTGGTTGTGGCGTGGATCAGAGAAGCAGATGATGGGTTGTAATGCAATTTGTCTCATTCTCACTTTTCTTTCCTCCTCCTCCTCCTCCTCCTCCTCCTCCTTCTTTGCAATTAAAAAACTATAGTGTAGCTCAATGGTTTGAGTGCTTGCCTAGGAAGCACAACATCCTGGGTTCAACCCCCAGTGCCACATAATAGCTGGACGTGGTGGCACACACCTGTATTCCCAGTATGCAGGAGGCTTAGACCGAGGATTGCTATGAACTCCAGGCCACTCTGGGCTACATAATCAGTTCAGGAGCAGCTTGAACCACAGAGTAAGATCTTGTGTCTCCCAATTCCTCAAAAACAAAAAAGCATTTTTCCCCCCTCAGGCAAAGAATATTATTTTAAATGGAGAAAGTGACTTTCTTAGGAAACTTTCAGAAGAGTTGTCATATGAGACTCTATTTAGCGGAAAGACAGATAACCCAAATACAATGAGAAATAAGCTCACAGCTCACCAGCTATAGTCATGATAATGCGCTTCTTCAAGGAATATTTTGGAAAAAATAAAGAGTTGTAGTGGCTTAGACACTCTGATAAATATAACCTAAATGGAGAGATACTAAGCTCTTCTAACAGTGCGAGCTTAGATCAACTAAGAGAAGCATGGGCATTTTTGGATGAAGTGTAGATGCAATGTAAATAAACACTATCTATACAAAATGAGAAAGTGGTGAGCCTGGAAGCTTAGATGAACTGGAAAATTTTAAAGTAAATTGTTCGTCTCATCCATCGAGATAAATTAGACTTTATCCAGTAAGGTAACACTAGCAAAGTGGCAATATTAAAATTAACCTGCAATCAAAAATCTGTATATGACAAAAAGTTTTCCCAATAATAGGTTAAAATGGAATTTTTAAAAATCTTACTTCAAAAATTAATTATAAAATTGCAAGTGTCTGACATAGATGATGTCGTTACCTCACCCCTGAGGTGTTAATCTTTCTAATCCTTTTCTTTTCATCTATCATTTTTCCCACAAGGCCATTTAAACAATGTACCATTGTTTTGTACAGGTTTTACAGCAATCTTCCATTTGCAGAACTATAAAAGGGCCTGTATATTTCCCTCTAATTCCTTAAGGGATAAAATTGGATTTTTTTCTGTGTACTTGAAGTACAAATAGGAAAAACATGGAGCAACTTATGACCTTTATAAGTTTATTATTCACTTTTTAAATGCTAACATTTAAAATATACTTTTGGGAGAGAATATTTTGACAACTTGAGTGTTGCTCAATTATCTTTGCTTAATGATTTTGTTTGGAATCACAGAAATAAAATTTTATTAGTAACATTCACATTTTCTTTGTAGTACCAAGGAGAACTATGCATGAAATATATCATTGATTAAATAGTATTACAGAATTATAACCTGAGGGAGATTTTGTAAATAGAATTTAAATGTTGCCATGACTTTGTCTTTTAAAATATTTTACTTCTTTATTTTCTCAGGCATTAGTTAACTAGGTGAAAAATCTGGTCAGTAGATAGATAGGGTTTTTATCTGGAAATACTAAATACTTTATATTTCAGTTAGTTGCAATGGTAGGGTTTTGTGGTAAAACTGTTAAGACAATTGATAGAATATTACTTTGAGGAAGGCCTTTTTTTACTCCCCAGATTTTTTAATGAAGTTTGCATATTTTAAATAAAGCAATAGGAATTCTTAGGTAGGGGCTTCCTGCAGTGGATAAAACAGCAAATGTCTAGCAAATTTACAGGGTTTTTTTTTCAGCACATCAACACATCTGTCTCTGCACAACCATCTGTTCCCCTGCAGCACCCATCTCTTGTTTCCAGAAAGCTTTTCACATGTGTGTAACTTGCTGTCATTTCCTGTAAGGATAATCTTAAAAACTCTTTCAGCTCTCAAACTTTAAAATAAATAGCCTTTTAATGAGACCTTAAAAGTCATCACTATTAGCAGACTGTACAACGTAATTTTCCAATCAGGATGTAATGTACATTGCATTAGACTCAATTTGCTCCTCCAAACGGTAAAAGAAAGCCTATGAGAGGTTCTCGTGAGTTATCCCATTGGAGCTGAAAGCGTTCCTTGAATAATGTTTCTGTCCTTATATGTATGTTCTGTGGTCATGACGTCAACATCTTTTTCATCCCTAAGAAGAAGAAACTCTAGAGGGTCCGATGGCTGAGGAAGAGAAACCTGCTGCTCTTCCTGGGAAAGAGTGTGAGGCTGCTAAGTCCTCAGACCAACTCCAGGGCCTCAGTGAGGGCCAAGTGGAGTCTAGTGCCGAGGCCCAGGTAGTTCCCGGAGAGAGCACCCCGAAAGGGGCCCCACATGAGAAAAGTGTAAAAGAGGTCACGGAGGTGTCTCCAGAAGTCAAACCCCCTTCCTCTGCCAAGGAAGGTGTGTCTCTCTCAGGATGTGCATGTGTTTCATTGCCAATGATACTTCCAGCGGCTTACCAACCTGGCGCCTTCCCTACCAACGCTGTTTCATCTCTGGGTCTTCTCATGATCACAAGACCACCATTTGCAGCTTCATGAGCAGAGTGTGGCTTGCACAGGTGCCGTGGGGCAGCTTGGTTGTCCCCCGCTGCAGCTGATCCTTGGTTGTCCTTTGCCATGATACAATACGCTTTGCAGCGGGCTGATGATGCTTTGTGAGCTTTTAGTTTACCCTCCCTCCTCATCCCAGATGTTTGCCAGTCACATTGCTAATACATGTATATTTTTGTTTCTATTTTTTGGGACAGCAATTCACATGCTTTCCTTTCAAATCGTACAGTTGGACTTTGGCACATGAGGCTTACGTGGTAGAATCGCTTGTGTTTGCAACCGCAACGTGCTGTGTATTCTATGCTTCCGCAACCAGTGGTTTGAGCCTATAAGAGCTCCTGTTCTTGCTTCTCATATCGTGTTCTGTCCATGGCAGCGATCGTTCCTTTGGCCATACTCATAACTCTTGCGTTTTCACTCGTCAAACTTTTATCACACGCTCGTGAGATATCTATTATTATAACAGGACACACAAGTATATGGGGCAATGATGACCCATATACTTGCGCAAGAGATGTCGAAGTTTCTGACTTTTCCACAGGCATTTCCCAGGTAGCTACACTTAGTTCTAGTGACCACTGCAAAATGCCTTGGTGTTAAAGCACTAATGAGAGTCAGCAGTCTTTTGGATTAGTGAACACATCAGAACAAGAAAGTGTCATGTGTGTTTGGGAGGCACCTCCAGCGCTGATGCCTGTCAGTGCTTTGCCTGTTGGTCATGTTCCAGGGACAGCGGTCATGACTCTGAGGAGAAAAGTATTTTAATAAGTTTATTCTTTTGTTGGGCTTCATGACACAGGCCCGTATCGCCGCACTTTGGCAGGCTGAAACAGGCGAATCACAAATTCAAGCCCAGCCTAATGAGCTTAGAGAGACCCTATCTCAAATTAAAATTAAATTAAACTAAATTAAAATTAAAATGAGCCTGTATGAATGATGTAATTCAGATTTTCTTACATTTATTATACATACCAGGTATACATTAGAAATTTAAATTTTTTGAACATATAATGGAAATTAACTTGTCAATTCTTAAGTCATATATAAAATTGAAAGCAAATGTTTTCTATTATTTCAAAAATTTCATCTCAGATGATTTCTAAAAATTTATGCCAGTAGCCTTTTAGGTCCCCCAAGTTTGACCTGGCATATTTTGATCAGAATGTAGGAAACTTATATCAATATGAATCACTTATTCTTCTGCCCATGGCCTGCCAATTCATTTTCAAATAAGAAAACCTGTGAAAAGTTCAGTAACGAAAGAAAGAAAGAAAGAAAAGAAAAATTCAGTAACACTCACATTTATTTAGCCCTTAATATATATTTTTGTACCCTCAGTCACTCAATATGCCTTAATTTATCACCTTTATGTTTTAAGGGCAAATGATATTTTTTCCAGCAATGTGTGTCACATAATATTTAGGAGACACCAAAAACAAACAAAAGGGGACAGATGAGTAGTGTGAAGTCAACTTTTTTTATAATCCCTGCATTAATAAACAACAGGAGTCCATTTTAATAATAGTCCACATCTATTTCAGCACTGACATTTTATATTATTTTTATATGAATAGCATGCTTGCATGTTCTGTAGATTTTTTCCTTTCTCTATCATTCATTTATCATTTCAAAACATAATTTGAAGCTTACTGCCTGAAAGCGCTTGCCTATTATTTGTTTTAAAATCAACCCGATTACTTCAGATTTACTTACAGCCTCGAAGATGGAGTTCCATGATCCCCAGCAGTTGACTTCCTCCGCAGCAGAGCCTTGGGACAAGAAAGGAAAGGAGTCGACAATGCAAACTGAGCCTGGCGAAGACCTTAAACATGCTGCCTTATTCCCTCAGCTAGACACAACTAAAATTCTCCCTGACACAAAGGACATGCAAGGCACAGAAGGAGAAAAGGCACCGCCTGCTCTGTTTGGGCACCCTGTTAGTGACAGCTTCAAAGACATGAAGGAGAAGACAGAACCCAGCCTAGAAGTGCCTGGCATTGGCCTCCCCGCACAGCCTCCAACTCCAAAAGAGCCAAAAGACTGGTTCATTGAAATGCCAACGGAAACAAAGAAGGACGAGTGGGGTTTAGCTGCTCCATTGTCTCCTGGACCCCTGACACCCATGAGGGAAAAGGGTGTCCTGGAAGATATCCCAAGATGGGAAGGGAAACAGTTTGATTCTCCCATGCCAAGTCCCTTTCATGGCGGAAGCTTCACCCTTCCTGTAGATATCATAAAGAACGAATTAGTAACAGAAGCATCACCCTTTGCACCTAGCCTCTTACAACCAGATGGCAAAAAATTCATGCAAGAGATCAGTGGCCCAGCACCTGCCAAAGATAGTTCTAAGGTTGAAGAGCCACACGAGCACGAACCTGATAAAACAGCAGAAACAGCAGCCTCAGAGGCAATTACTTTACCCAAAGATACTCACATTCCAATTGTGGAAGGATATGTCATGGAAAAACTGGTAGGGGAAGAGCCAGAGGTCATCCATGAAGGGAAAAAAGAGATTTCTATCCCCAGTGGACAGGAGCCGACACTTACTGAAAAGGAAACTCAACTGAATCTTGAAGCAAAAACAACCATTTCTGACAAAGAAACTGTACCAAAGGAGAGTGAGCCTTCAAAATTGAGAGACGAAGAAATGAACGTAATTCAGACCTCCATGGATCACGTTTTCTCAAAGGAAGAACGTAAAGGCCAAGAACATACCACAGAAATGTTGAATCAAGGCTCCTTCCCTCCAAGCTTGGAACAAGCGGTGACAGATTCAGCTATGACCTCAACAACCTTGGGAAAAGTCATGACTGAACCACTCACAGTAAGTGAAAAAAGTGCAGCCCAGGAACTGATCGACGAGAAAGTTGCTGGCAAAGACAGTAAAGAGGAAGGAGCAGGGACTGCCCCATCGGCCGAGGTCGGCATGCCATTCTATGAGGATAAGTCAGGAATGTCCAAGTACTTTGAAACATCTGCCCTGAAAGAAGATGCGGCAAAAAGCATCCAGCTGGGTAGTGACTATTATGAGCTAAGTGATGCCAGGGTAAGTGCCCAAGAATCTAGCGATGTAGTATCCCCCTCGCATCCAAATGGTAACAAGGAACTCCAAGCAGGGAAAGAGCCCCAACCCAGTGTGCCAACACAAGAAGCGGGGTATAGCACTCTTGCCCATAGTTATCCATCTGATTTACCTGAAGAACCCAGTTCTCCTCAAGAAAGGATGTTCACTATTGATCCAAAAGTGTACGGGGAGAAAAGGGACCTTCACAGTAAGAACAAGGACGATTTGACACTTAGCAGAAGCTTAGGACTTGGTGGTAGGTCTGCAATAGAACAAAGAAGTATGTCTATCAATCTGCCCATGTCCTGCCTGGATTCCATAGCCCTTGGGTTTAACTTTGGCAGGGGTCACGATCTTTCTCCTCTGGCTTCTGATATTCTCACCAACACCAGTGGAAGTATGGACGAAGGGGATGACTACCTTCCAGCTACCACACCTGCAGTGGAGAAAGCCCCTTGCTTCCCAATAGAAAGCAAAGAGGAAGAAGAAAAGGTAGAGGAAGAAAAAACTGCCACAGAGGAAAATACTCAAGTGGAGATAACTTGTGAGTCACCTTTCCTAGCCAAAGATTTTTACAAAAATGGTACCGTCATGGCCCCTGACCTGCCTGAAATGCTAGATCTGGCAGGCACAAGGTCGAGATTAGCTTCTGTGAGTGCAGATGCCGAGGTTGCCAGGAGGAAGTCTGTCCCCTCAGAGACGGTGATCGAAGAGAGTAGTACGGGATTGCCACCAGTAACTGATGAAAACCATGTCATTGTGAAAACCGACAGTCAGCTAGAAGATCTAGGCTACTGCGTGTTCAATAAATACACAGTCCCACTCCCATCACCTGTTCAAGACAGTGAAAATTTGTCGGGAGAGAGTGGGTCCTTTTATGAAGGAACCGATGATAAAGTTCGGAGGGATCTGGCCACAGACCTTTCATTGATCGAAGTGAAACTGGCAGCTGCTGGAAGAGTCAAAGATGAGGTCAGTACTGATAAAGAAGCACCCCCGTCCACCCAGGGTGACCAGTCAGGACTCGGTCAGGAGTGTGACCAGGAAAGAAAAGCAAATGATAAGCTGGACACAGTACTAGAAAAGAGCGAAGAACATACTGATTCAAAGGAGCAAGCCGAGGAAGCAGAAGAGGCTGGTGGCAAAGTACAGGTGCTTGGATTAGGAGTAACCTATGAACAGACTCCCGCCAAAGAACTGACAGTATCAAAAGATGCAATATCTGACAAAGCGGAGAAGGGTCTTAGTTCAGTGCCAGAGGTAGCTGAGACAGAACTATCCCGAAACACTGAACAAGAACTGGATTTTGCTGCAAAGAAAGCTGACCAGGGTCAAGTTAGTGTTAAAATTAGTGACTTTGGACAGATGGCTTCAGGTTTGACTATAGATGCTAAAAAGGAGGTCATGCAGGAGCTGCCCCCCTCATCCACAGCACCTCGGGAGACAGATGCATTCCTGGGTGTTGAGGTTGGCCACCTGAAGGAGGGGGCCAAAGTCAGTGAGACCGAAGTCAAAGAGAAGGTTGCCAAGCCCGACTTGGTGCACCAGGAGGCTGTGGACAAAGAGGAGTCCTACGAGTCTAGCGGTGAGCACGAAAGCCTCACCATGGAGTCTTTGAGACCTGATGAGGGCAAGAAGGAAATATCTCCGGAGTCTTCTTTAATCCAAGACGAAATTCCCATCAAACTGTCTGTGGACGTCCCTTGCCCTCCTATTGTCTCAGAGGCTGAGTTAGTCACAGATGAGAGCGCTGATGTCCAGGTGGAGTTAATTCAGCAACCAAAGGAAGAAAGCGAAGAGATCCCAGGTGTATCTGTCACGCCCCCTGTTGTGACTGAGCTGCAACCCGAAGCGATCAAAGCGATCGCGTCTGAACCTATCGCATCTGAACCGGCGGAGGCCCAGGAAGAGGAAGAAGAGATAGAAGCCGAAGGAGAATACGACAAACTACTCTTCCGCTCCGACACCCTGCAAATCACTGACCTGGGTGTCCCAGGGGTCAGGGAGGAATTTGTGGAGACCTGCCCAGGTGAGCATAAGGGAGTGATTGAGTCCGTGGTGACCATCGAGGATGATTTCATCACTGTCGTGCAAACGACCACGGAAGAAGGGGAGTCTGGGTCCCACAGCGTGCGCTTTGCAGCTCTAGAGCAGCCCGAGGTGGAAAGGAGGCCGTCCCCCCATGAGGAAGAGGAGCTCGAGGTAGAAGCGGCAGCCGAAGCCCAGGCAGAACCCAAGGATGGCTCTCCAGAAGCTCCAGCATCCCCCGAGAGAGAAGAGGTGGCGGCCTCTGAGTATAAGACAGAAACCTATGATGATTACAGGGATGAGACCACGATGGACGACTCCATCATGGATGCTGACAGCCTCTGGGTGGACACTCAAGGTGTGCTTTTGTTTTTGTTTTTATTTTGTTTTTGTTTTGAATTTTCAATTCCCAAATCAATTCCAATAACCTAACGGGATTTTTTTTTTTCACTGTAAGCGTTTAAAAATGTCCTTTTACCCCTTTCTCTTGCATTTTGTTAAATATCCAAAGGGTTTTGTGCACCTGTTCCTAATGTTTTCGCTGCTGTTGTTGTTGTCATGATTTGCTCTGATCCGCAGATGACGATAGAAGCGTCATGACAGAACAGTTAGAAACTATCCCCAAAGAGGAGAAGGCTGAGAAAGAAGCTCGGAGACCATCTCTCGAGAAACATAGAAAAGAAAAGCCTTTTAAAACCGGGAGAGGCAGAATTTCCACTCCTGAAAGAAAAATAGCTAAAAAGGAACCTAGCACAGTCTCCAGGGATGAAGTGAGAAGGAAAAAAGGTTCATTTCACAATCACTTCTTTTAAAAATGTGTTTGAATTAATTCGTTGTTGCTCGTTTGTAGACAGCACTGCCTAATGGTGCTAGCTGATGGTTTATGACATTTCATTTGGTTTTCCTCCAGGTATTCGGTTTTCTCCTGATGGTATGCTTTTTTGTGTTTTCTTATTCATAGCAGTTTATAAGAAGGCTGAACTTGCTAAAAAAACAGAAGTTCAGGCCCACTCTCCCTCCAGGAAATTCATTTTAAAACCTGCTATCAAATACACTAGACCAACTCATCTCTCCTGTGTTAAGCGGAAAACCACAGGTGATTGTTCAATTCTACAATGTGGCTGGCAAACATAGACTTGTATTTTTTTTTAATCTCATTACCGTAGCAGCTTCTTCTTTTGTTTTCTTTCCAAGAATCTTAGTAGTCATGAACAATTTTGCTATTAAGTGTCTTGTATCATTCTTCTTTTTTTTTCCTCCCTGCAGAAGAGGTCATGACCATCCGTTTCTTTGTCATGCTCAGACATAACAGTGCGTGATTGTATCTTGGCATTGTACTGTAGTGTCACGTTCTGGGGATCCCTATTTTCATTCTGTGTGTTTGGTTAGACGATGGCGATGAATTTAACCGGGGTATGCATTCTCGTTATTTTGCTTGTTTATCTCCCTCACGCTTAACTCCACATATATTTGTCCTATGTTCCACATTATCACTGCCAAATCTGTTACTGATGTTGATGAACTTCTGGGAAACTACCAAAGAGGCGTAGCGATTGAAACACTGCAAGTGAAAACAAATGGATAAAATTGTGGTTTGCAAATTTATTTTGCTTTAGATAAGAATGGAAAAGGAAATAAAATGAACATATATGATGACCCCATAAGATTTTATTTCTCATGTGTAAAGGTACCAAGCCTTTTCAAGCCACCGCACTATCACTTAGCTGAAGTGCTGTCATTGAGATTTCCCTAAATGTGTTTATCCAAATAATGCTTCATTTTTGACACAGTTTAATATGCAGAATTTTAAGATAAAACTTTATCCTTCAGAGGAATGTAAGTTAGAAACAAGCAGGTTTATACATGTTGCTATCTACTTACTTCTCTGTCTTCTCCAAATATACACATTAACTAAAAAGTGATGGAAAAAAGAATATATTAAAAATCACAATAAAAAACAATACATATATCTGTATTGCAAACTTTATTTCTGAGTTTCGATGTGAAGTGTTAATTTTCTGTGAATATGTACACCAGGATAATTTTAATTTTTCTAGTGTGTTTTATTTTAGCTTGCAGTCTATAAAACATAAGATTTCTAAATCAGAGAAATTCTCTTTTCCTTTATATATTGCAATTGTCTCTATTAAAACCTCTGGATGGCTCTCTGAATCTTGTATCTTAGTTCATTTTCTGAGGTTTTTAGCCTCATTGAATTTGGAATGTTTCTTCTAGTTGGATAAATGCTTGGCCAAGCAGCATCTCCTTGTTTAGGCATTTAAAAAAATTCCTGTAGCTGTTTGAAAAGATTAAGGATATATCAGTCCTGTGTAAATTCAGAGGAAGTAGGAAATGGTTTAGTGTCTGCTTCTCACTCATACTCAGTTCGCCACACTCACAGTAAATGGCCTTTGTTATTATTCTTTAAAGGAAATTTAAGTACTTCAGACTAATTAAGATATTCCCTCAATCTAGAAAATATTAGGATACTCTAGCAGAAAGCACTTGGATGTGTCTTGGTTAAAAACAAAGCCCGTCTATATATCACAGAAATTTGAAATACGTTTTAAGAGCAATAGGAAGTATCATTTTCATCAACCACTTCTTTAAAAAATCAGTTTCAGAATCTGCGCACAACCTCACTAGCCAAGCCTAAAGCATAAAGTATATCATAGACAGTAATTGCTTGGGTATTAAAGCAGCACATGGAACAAGGAATCTTTTAGGAATTCCACTTTGTGAGAATTACAAGAATAAGTAAGATAGGGTCTCTCTCTTATGAATGAAAATTAAGAAGAAAGTAAGCATAGAAGCTGGTGCGTTTTATTTTTTCTAAGTGTAACTTTCAAATATAGATGTTTTCCAAGCACAAAACATCTTCAATCATGAACTATTAACTCAAGCCGGGTAAGTCGTCAACAAAAAATATGCACAAATTGATGGAGTTTAAAAATGAAATCAGAAGCATAAAAGAGCAGCAAGACAAACAACAGTAACAGATGTGGTAATAATTCCATACGGGAAGTGCATGTGTAGAGTACGGTCTGTATTTATTGAGTTTGAAATTTGTCTCCTGTTTTCTGTCCTTGATGAGCTATTTTCTTCCTGTCCATGTGGGCATTTTACAACAAACAAGAGATCACTTATATTGTGAAATAAAGGGCTCAGAGGGGATGGAGCTGGCTTATCATGAGTTTGGAAGGTAAAATGCAGAAAGAGCTAGCTTGTAGGTATGTATGCCAGTGGGTTCCAGAAGGACAAGAGTGTGTAGAAATCTTTATGAGTAGCTCTATAGTGTGCCATCCCTAGACTCATTTTCCCTAAATTCTGCAGCACTGCCATTGCTGTTCTGTGACTTCTGCTCTAAAGAACCTATCTTCAAGTAATAGTGATTCAAAGGTATGATTTGGTGTGCTTACCTATGCTTTGGTACACGCTGGGATGTGACAACTGGCACACACTGTAGTGGGAGCCGTAACCTGTGCTGCTGTGACTCAGCCTCCTTGAGCTCCTGAATTTGAGCCTCAGAACAAATGAAATATTGCTTTTCATTAGTCTGTTGTCACAACAGAATATCCAAAATATATCAGAAAGCTTCCTTTGCACGTGTGGTTCTTAGTCACTAAGTTTGGGATTGCTTGTGTCTTCTTTTCAACAGCAGCTGGTGAATCCACTCAGGCTCCCAGTGTATTTAAACAAGCAAAGGACAAAGTCTCTGTGAGTAAAGTTTTTTCTTGTCCCTTATCTGAAGCTTATTTTGGTGTTAGTTGCAATGCCTTCATAACTGTAGGTAATATTCAACCTTTAGATGCTTACCCTTAAATGTTGTTTCTAACTGTTGACTCACTCAGAATGAAGCAGCCAAGCAAGGATTAAAGTTTTCTGGAATGACATGTAATAAGGATACAGCTGGATTGCCTCTTTATTAGTAAGATAACAGCATATGAAGCAGCATAAGGCTTTGGCAAAATTGGGGAAGACCAATTAATTTGCTTTTTATAAAATCAAATTTAATCCTTATAATCAACATGAAATTTTGTATTTTAATCATTTTAATCAAAATAAGACTGAGTGAAATAATATAGATAAGCATAAAGAAATAAAAGTGAGCTTATAACTTCCTTAACTAGTGATAAATAAGATCAACATTTTGATATAAAATTTTTATTCTGTACATTTATTGCTTTAATAACAAAATGGAAACTTTCTCTAATTAAACAATGAACACAATTTCTGGCATTTTATAATTTTGATGGCTGTAATATTGCATTTTATTTATTTACAACTAATATACCTAATAAATTTCCCATTATTTAATGTTTAACTTTTTTAACAATATTGCCAGAGATTCTCCTGGCTAAGTCCATAAATGCATTTTCTTTTTTTCCCATATTGGTATGTATATGCAATACAAAATGTTTACATTGAGTATTTTGTGCGTGGACATATTGTGGCTAAACTGCAAATCCTCCTCCTCTCCCTTTTTGACCCTCCCACACCTTCCTCCTCTCCCCACTAGTTCTCATGATCACCGCCCCCCCCCATTTTGTTCTACGCGGTGACTGTGATCTGGGTTTCTCATACTAAGAGAAACAATTCAATATTTAACTTTCTGCGTCTGACTCACTTCACTGAGCATATTGGTCTCAAGTTGCATCCATTTACCAATAAAATTCTCAAACTTAAGTGTCTTTATAGACAAATAATATTGCATTGTATATAATAAATACCACAATTTATGTGTCCATTGATATGTTTATGAGTATTTTGATTTCTTCCACATTTTACTTACTCTTAGTTGTGCTGCTATGAAACATAAATCAAAACATCACTAAGATACCATCTAACCTCAAAGAGAATGGCATACAGCAATCAGTGCTGGGGAGGCTGTGGGGAAAAAGGACCCCTCCTCCACTGCTGGTGGGAATGTAAACTGGTACGACCACTATAGAAAGCAGTATGGAAGTTTCTCAAGAGATTGGAAATATCCCCTTTGATACAGCAATATCCCTTCTGAGTATTTTTCTAAAGGAGTTAAAAGCATCATATAACAGAGGTACATGTATACCCATGAGTGAGTTTCCTTAGAACAATTTCACAATAAGGAAGTTGTTGCTTTAAGAACAATTTCCATAGTTGATGTTATTGTTACATATTATAAAAATTGTATCATTTTACTTCCTCATTATGGGGCTAAATATATTATTGTTTTAAAGTGGTTCTATTAAATGTCTTTTTCACATATTTATAAACTTCTTTTTAAACTTTTGCTTTTCATATTGTTAACCATATTTTTAAAGACCAAAACCAACACGAAATAATTTTATTCCTTTACAATGAGAAGAAAACAAAGGTTGAAAATGAAATCCTAAAATTACAGTAATCTGAATGGTGTTAATTAATAATTTATCATAACATTCTAGATTTCTATATTTGACATTTAAATCATAATTCTAGCTGGAGGAAAAGTCAGTGGTTAAAGCACTTGCCAGAATGCTCAAGGCCCTAGGTTCAATTCTCCAGTACCACATAAGCTGGGCGTGGTATGCACAACTCTAATTCTAGCAACTGGAAGACTGAGACAGGAGGATTGCAGTGTGTTCCAGGCCAGCCTGGGTTGCACAGTGAGTTCAGGACCAACCTGGACTGGAGAGTGAAACCCTGACTCAAAATAATAATAATGACAATTCTTAGGTTAGTCTCTAAAAAACAGAATTCTAGACTTCTAATTTTTATTTATTGTGAAAAAGAAATAATTTTTCCAATGATTAATAGTTAGTTTTTTTGTAATCATTTGAACCAGAAGAGCTTCACTTTGATAAAGGAAAATATTTGATTTCTATGAAATTGTTTTCAGATACCTTGTTAAGTATGTGACAGAGAGTAGAGTCATGTATTTTTTGGTAAATATTAGGCTGTTTTGTTTGTTCTATTTTTTTTTTTTACCACAGGGAATTTTAAGGTATGTCTTTCTTTACCTTCCATTTCTGATGGAGAACTGGCGACTTGTTATGTCCAAATTTGAACATTTATTATCGCTATGATATTTTTCTATGTTAATTTCCTAAAACTAAGGGACAATGATAAAATTTATTGTTACTATTTAATATTAAAAATTAGATATAGTGTGCCAGCCCTCTGGAAGGCTGAGGCAGGAAGATCACAAACTTAAGCCCAATGTGAGTAATATAGTGACTTAGTAAGACCCTATTTCAAAATAAAATTTAAAAAGGATTGGGGATGTAGCCTAGTGCAAATATCTGGGTTGAATTCCTAGCAGTGGAAAAAAAATCAAATACAGTAATTTTTTAAAACAGTGTACAGTACAGTGCCTAGAGCACTAAGTTCATTCAATAAATAGCTGGTGTCATTAGTTATTGTTTCTGGTATTATTTGGAAAATAGATGTTTTCAAGAATATTTACAGCAGAAACAGATACAGAAGGTAAGTCTAAGTTTGTCCCCTTAGGGAAAAAAAATTAAATGAACATGGTTTGCAAAGCCACTCGAGTCCCTTCTTTAGCTGTCAGGTAACTCAGTAGGATCCCTATTTAATGCTTTACACTTTGGACAGAAGCCACACATACACACATTATCTGACGCAAACCTTTGTTTCTTCCAAGTGTCCATCTCATTTTTCTAGAGAAACAATACCATTATTCTTAGTTTTGCTGATTTTTTGTTTCTTTTCTTGTAACCACCACCCTCTCTTTACAAATTTCCTTAAAACTCCAGACTGACTCTTTCTTGATTAATCTCTAATACTCAGTACACTCACGAAAACAATTTCAATTTATTCCATTGCCTCTTATTATGAAACTTACCCATTCATAAGCCTTCATTTACTTCAGTTTCCAATGATGGTGGTAGTGTAGTGGTGGCTAGCTTACATTAACACTTGTCTTTCCCAATGAGAGACAATCCAGTTATTTCATTCTTTTCTCTTAGATTATGTTTTTGAAATGCTGTCTTTGGTGGGTGGAGTCCATAAAAGAGAATGGCATGTACTGACGCAGTCACATCTTCTACTGTAGGTCTTGAGTCCCTATGGAAAGAAGGAATTTGTGGACTGTATGTATGCTTATCTCTAGTAGAGTGGCTTTGGAGATTAAAACTTGAGATAAGAGAAAATCTGTTTCATCTGGCTATTTTTGTAGCAGCTAAATCAAATTAATTATTTCGAGATGATAATTTCCTTGGCTTTGTCATTCTCATCTGTGGTTTTAACAGACCCTTCCAGGAGATGTGTGGCAGGCCAGCATAGCTTCCTTCAGAGTGTGTCCATCCAACTAACCTACTCACCCTAGCACATAGTCTCCCCAGGGGCGATCGATATGTGTAAATTAAGTCGTGTGACTTTTTCTTTTATGAGAAATCGCTTCAGAACTGACTTTCCTTTTTAGAAAAAAGAAAATAATTATAACACATCTATGAACTGTTGTTTGTGCTTAAAAATCTTATGAATTCTATGCTATAACTTGGCCTTTTTATGTTTTACTCGTATAATGAACTCATTATACGAGTAAAACAAAGATGTTTAGGTGACAGGATTAAGACTTAGACTTGAATTCTGGTGTCTTCTTCAATTTCTTCTTCAGTGTTCTGAAATGTTTCTAATGAGGTCAATGTGGATAATCTAAAACAAAATTTTCCCAATTTTTAAAATAATAGTTTCTATTAAAAGACTTCAATTAGTCTCTATGTAAGGTTCTTAAAATATTATCAAGATAGGGATTATGCATATACCTTAAATACTACATTTATTAAGAGAACAATTGCATTATATTCTTAAGCCATTTTTAAATATGGTGTTGTTTTTAAGCCTGTGGATTAATTAGAGACCTTATATTTAGAATCCATAAAGAATATTTTATCTTTATTCTCATTAAATGGGGGTGATATATAAAATAGTGAAATAACTCCAAATTTAGTCATTTACCGTCATCTTTTCAACAAGCAAAAAGACTGTTTTTTCCCTTGTTGTATTCTTCGTATATTAAGGCATAAGTTTTTAAAAGTATTTTTGTTTGAAATGCATTGTTGGTGAATCAGATTTATATAATTTGAGGCCTTAATTGCAATCTCTGATAAGTGGAGCAATTTTGTTTGTAGAGGACTAGGAAACATTTTGTAATTTCCAACGAGTTGGCTATTGTGCCAGTTCTCATCCACTCATCTTATAAGGACCCCATTGGGAAGCATATTTCCCCAGTATCCTAGTAGGCAGAAGTAATTGGAATGTTCATTTTTAAAGTAAATTCACTAAAAATAATATGGATTGTGTAATTGCATAATTGACATAAATGTACTGTGGAAATTGCTTCTACACGCTCTATAATTGCCCCTTCAGGATAATCCAAATTTGTTGCAGGGAAATAACAACAGCTTGACACTGTTTTTGTTGTTGTTGTTGTTTCTTTGCTTGTTTATTGTTGATGTTATGATTGGATTGTTTTTGTTTGTTTTTTGGTTTTTTCCTGAACCCTTCACTTCCAAAGACAAGGCACAGCACCTTTGGACCTTGGAGAAGTTCCATTGTCTCGACCCACTGAAAGTTAACAAAACCAAAGAAGCTTCCTTAGTTTTTCTTCCCCCTAAAGAACCAAACTCTAGCTTTGAACTCCAACAGTGGGAATTATGAAGACCACCCTGCTCTTCCCAGAAAGAGATTCTCTTGCTTCCTTTTCATGGCGTTAATTATAACATTTCCACTTTCATTTGGTCTTCTGTTTCTCTGGGTAGAGTCATCTAATTACGGCTTTCTGTATCAAAACACACATTTCTCTGGCCCCAGAATTCTACAAAACCAGTTCCTTCATGTCTGATCTCTCCTATTCTTTTCATCCTGCCAGATCCATGCACCCACTTACTATTAACTCAACTGTAGTTCATTGTGTCTTCATTGGGTGCCAAGTACACACCCTCAGAACATTTGAAAGCAAAGGGGTACGCATAGCATAGACACACGTTGTAGACCTGATGATTACAGAATCAGGTGGCTCGGCATTATTTTTATGTTTATGTATACCAGACCATGAGTATGGTTAAGCTAGTTCCAGCTGAAAAAAGGTATTCAATGAAAAATCTTTGGTACATCTTCATCATTGATTATAATTGTGTATTATGTCTTCTTACAAAAAAATATTTAATTTTTATATGTTTGGGGTTATTTTTTACTTTTTTCTTTTACTTCATGGTTTGCTTTATTTTGTACTTTTATTTGTTTTCTTTTATGTCTAGTGTTCTACCTTGTCCAAGAATCCTGCTTTACACGGTAGCACAAAGTCCCCACGATACAGCTCAGCCTACTCTAGCACCACTAAAGGGGCTTCATTTTCTGACAGTTTTTTAACACAGCCCATAACAACAGGCTCCACAGACCATTTGCCATGCTCACAATCAGGGAACAAGGTAAGGCAGCAGGTCATTGCAAGGAGCAGAAAGGCATGTACCTTGGGAGGTTATATGGCAGAATTCAGTAGATGTGTGGAAGGAAGCATGGGAAATTCTAAAGCATTTGACATGCAAACTCTGCTAAAGATAAATACAATTGAATATTTTTGATAAATAGTCTCCTAGTTAAAAAAGGAGATATGTCTATTTCTAGATAAGTTATCTATTATCAAATATTACACTTTTTTATAAAATATCAAATACAACCAACAAAATATGTTTTATTACATATACTGTGACATGTGTAATAGATACTATATGATATACTAACAACAAACTATTGTACATAATATAATATAAGACAATTTAGACTAACCTGCAGGCTCATCAGTATTTAATATCAGCTCTACTTTGTATAAGTGAACTTACTAAGCCTGTTTGGTCAGGTTTATAATATGTATATAATATTCTGTGGCAGGAGCAAAATTATAAATGGTCACGATGTGCTTACTGTTTTCACTACATATAAGCACAGTATATGGTATGAGTCATTGCCAGGAATATTATCTATGGGATGCTCCATTGTTATCTTTTCTGATTAATAAATGACCATGCTAATGCAGATTTTTAAAGTAAAATTAGCAATTTGCTAAAGATTACAGAAAAGTAAGTTCATTTTATCCATATTGTCCTTTAGAACTCTAAGTTCATAGTTTTTGGAACACCAAAATAATATAATTTTAGAAAGCATCACGGCAAACGTGAACTTTAAGTTAGGAGGTAGAAGTGCTTATAAGTGTAAGAAATTGAATAGGATAAATTAAAAGAAATGTCTATCGTTATAGAAAGAAACTCTCCAGAGCTGGATCATCACTTTATATGATTAAAATAAAGACTCACAAGAACACATCGTCTTTCTGCTTTCCCAAATCAGGATGGAGTAACGAGGAGCCCTGAGAAGCGCTCTTCCCTCCCAAGACCTTCGTCCATTCTCCCTCCTCGCCGTGGCGTATCTGGGGACAGAGATGAGAACTCCTTCTCTCTCAACAGCTCCATCTCCTCCTCGGTCAGACGGACCACCAGTAGGTTGACTTTGCTTTGACTTCTCTTTCATTATTTTCTAAAATCCTTGAAGTGGAAAAAGTGTATATATGCATCCGTTCTACATTTTTGAAATCATACATGCACTAAGAACAGGTTGTCTTTATCCTAAGAATTGGAAAATACAGGTTCTAAATGGTTCCAAATACCTGTTAGAGAGAAAATAATGGACAGAGGAAATGAGGACATATTACTGTATTACCTACTTTTTTTAAAAAAAAAGACTGAGATAAAGTCATTCTCCTAAGAATTTTTTTTTTCAAAGTTAGGGTAAAAATTTCTACACAGATAATTAATGGAGAAAATTAATAGGGATTTAAAAAATAAACACCTATATAAGACTAACCCTTACCAGAATTCCAAGTCATAAAATCTAAATGGAAAGATGAAAGAGAAAAGCTAAGGTCATACTTAATTTACAAATCTGCATCCAAATGTGCAGCAAACAGCGAAAACTGTGCAGTAGCTTCCCCTGTGATTGATGATCCAGAACAAACCGACTCGTAATTGCAACAATTTATGTCTTGGCCCTATCATCCATTACACATCTGCATGTTGAGCTGCTGCTGAAACTACCCCATGAAGTATGAATTCAAATTATGTTCCTAAGTATGTTTGTATCAGCAAAACCAGATATGATTTATTGAGCAACATGAATATAAAACTCTTCAGATATGTCTTTTGCTCCATTTAAATCACAGTGCTGATGGCTAGGTATGAATAACTTCAACTCAATTGGTAAAAAAATTGATTTTATAGAAAGAATAACTTGTCCAAGGCCACACAGCCAGTGAGTAATTGAATTTAGTTTTCAACCCACTGATAACTTCACAAAATATCTTTTTAATACCATCTCAATATTTCTGTTTTCTCCATTTTTATTAGAATATATATGTGATGCACTATGATAACACTGAGCTTGAGAGTATTATGCACATATATATCATGTCATCCCCACAATCAATACCCCTCTGCATTTTGGGCCCTCCAGCAGTCTCCCTTTTACCACTTGCTCCCCAAGTCTCACCCATTAGACTCTATTATTTATATTTGTACCTGAGTTTCTCATATTAGAGAAAACGTGTGACATTTAACCTTCTGAGTTTGACTCTGCTAAGTACCATGGTCTCAAGTTGTATCCATTTACCTACAAATGACTCAATATATCTGTCTTTATGGATAACTGGTACTCCAGTGCATACACAAGCCACATTTTTGTATCCATGGGACTGTTGATGGATATTTGACCATCTTCCACAGTGTAGCTATTGTTAGTTGTGCTGCTATAAACTTGGGCGTACATGAATCTCTGTTATCTCTTGGAAATAGTATTTGAGAACTATTCCTAAAGGTCACATGGAAAGATCATATCACTCTGGAAGCTGTTATCAAATGGTGGAAACTGCTACCACTGTCACATATTTAATTTCACCACTTGCTTTTAAAAATGTTTTATGATAATTGTCCCACTTTGAATGCGACTATTTTGCATGACACTTAAACAGAGTTTTTGCCTACAGTAAAAATGGTAATTAGAGCAATTGTGCCCAGCAACATTTAGTTTGAGAAAGCATTAGCATCCTCTGAAGTTTGTACTAACAAGATTCTGAAATCATCCAGACTCTTTTTTATCAGAGCAAAAATAAGCTATTTAAATAAAATAAGCAAACGGTGCCTGTAAGAGTAATCTCCAGGGAAGATAATTTAATTCTAAAACTGTGAAGTTGAATTGAACTCCACCTATAATCCTCAGGACGATGAGAGAAAGCAGAGGCACTATGTACCCCAAAGGAGCATCCTGAGTTATGCTTGACTTGTTGCTGTGGAAACCAAATGACACCATCTCCCTAAATCCTCATTTTCAGGCCATTGTATTCTGCCTTTTAAAATGCATCTGTGTGTAAATTGCTGCTTAAAAATCTTTGGAACCAATGCTATTTTGACTTTCTATCTTTACTCATAGTCATAAACATATTTCACCATGTTATTTGGCAATGACCATAACTAATATTTTGACAATCTAAGGACGTTAGGCCTATTTTAGCCCTAGTACTTATAGCTAAAAGACATACTAACAGCAAGTAATGTGCACTTCCATTCACCTACCATCGCCTTCACTGCATGTAGGAGTATTCTGGCTTTCTGTGCAACTGTCAAAACAATTTTAAGGAAACAATGCTACCAAAAAAGCTCATTTACCCAGGACATAGGAAGCATTGACATTGAGTGGTTGACACGATAAATATGGTCACAGTTTGATAAACTCACAAATATATTTAAAAATTGCATTTGCATCTTAAATTTTGCCTTTTCAATGTCAGAATTTTGATAGTGACAGTAATTTATTGGAATAGAAATTGCCCATATGTATTGAACAACATTATGTAGGCCTTAATATTCATGCTTCATCTTCATTCCTCAGACCTAATGCAAAACCTTCCTCTTTTCCTTTTATGAAACTTAAAAGCATTTTCTGCAAGTATAGACATGACCTTACTTTAGAAAAAAAAAATTTGTAACAAAAATTGTTGTTTACATTAGCTCGTTCCATACAGTAAGAAACATCCCAGCACACCTTGATGTATTCTAAATCTAGTTCATTCTGTCATCAAATGTACAGGCTGTGTATGGTCACTGAGACAGTAGATGTGGCAAATAATGCTGAGAAGACAACTTCTTCCCAAAATATCTGAGCAATTCAGAACAGGCAAAATATCATAGAAAGTACCTGGCAGAAAAATAAAGTTTAGGGAGAGATTTTTCAGAAAAACAGAGTGACAGACTTACTACTATTAAAGTCCATAAACAAATCTGGAATAAGGAAGATGCAAAAAGCCACTTTACTTAAGTGGTGCTATCATCTTGGTCTTCATTTAGATCTCAATGACCAAAGAAGCTCTCTTGATCTTACTCCTTAAAATAAGGAGTAAAGATTAAATTAAATGTCCCTTCTCAGAGAGATCTTCTCACAAGGATGACTGATTGCGGTTGATGGCCTCTCCAGTCTCTTCCAGGTCATGATTTTAAAATTGAGTCCTATATTTATATTCTACAGAACCTCACGATATCCATTGATTTTGCATAATGTCCAAATTGAACAGTTAAAAACAAACAAACGAACAAATGTCATGTTTTCCTTTTAAAATACAAGCTACTTGGGAGCCTGAAGCAGGGGGATTACTGTGAGCCCACGACCAGCCTAGGCTCCATAGTAAGTTCAGGACTAGCCACAGAGCAAGAGCCTGTCTCAATAAATCAATCAATCAATTAATTAAATACAAGGTATAATTGAAATTTAGATGATTTAAAACAGGGTCCCCAACCCCACGATAGGTACCAGTCTATGGCCTTGGAAGACCTGGCCGGTGAACCGGAAGCAAGAGGCGATCTGGGAGCAAAGCTCCACCTCCCGTCACCATGCTCCTGTTAGGTTCTGATGCCACTGCGAATTGAAAGGAGGTGGGGCTTTGTTCCAGCTCCCCTCCTGCCGCTACTGTTCTCTGTCCTCCAACCACTTACTGCATAAGTATTTCCTCCACCCTGGACCTTGGAAGAGTGATCTCCAACTGAACCAGTTCCCGGTGTCAGAGGTTGGGGGCCACTGCTTTCAGAAGATGTAAATTCTCACACACTAAATATTGCATCTGCTTTGAATTAATAATATCTGTGTAAATGAAAAGATGAGACTCAGTGTTCTCATATCTTAAGAATAATATAGGCTACCCCTAAATATTATGCATGGTTTTTTGGTAGTCACAAAACTGCCCTGAATCCACATGGTGTATATCTTCTGGTGTATTTTTATTCTTATTTCAGAAGTACATTTGAAATGACATTCAAAATCATCCAAAAAGATAATCTGAGAAAAGCCTAGTATTAAGAAAATGAGAGAGGAGAACATGAGATAATAACATGTGGATGAGGTCAAATCGAGGCTAAGTAATTCTCTAAGCAATTCTCCGCAAAGGTCCTGTATAATTAACAATGCAGGAATGTTAATTTGGCTTCAAACTGTCCACCTAGTGAGGAAAACAGAGAAGACACAATCAGGTTCAAACTTCACTGTAAGTTCTTAGAATATCAACATTTTTCTGAAGAAAGAAGTGGATCTTCTTCAGTATGAAACACTACATTTTCTTTATAAAGGAAAGAAATGATATAGCAAAACGGTGGCTGATAACTCTCAATAACACACGTGCAACTTGCATCACTCCTCGGCATAGGCTGAGAGTAACTCCGAAACCCGAATCAGTAAGCACCTCTCCTCCAAGCTATGTTCTCAGGTCTGCGTTGTATGCACATGGGATTCTCAGAATGAGTTTACTGCAGGGAAGAATGAGCAATCCCCATGTTATTCCGGAATTTTCACAAATAGAGTCCCACACACCACTTTAGGTACGGACTGCCCTACTAAAAGCAGTCCGTGTGGCTGAACAATCACACAAGTAGAAAGCAGCTTCTGACACGTTTGCCGTAAGAGCTGAGGATACTAAACCAGGAGAAGTCAAACTTTATTTACTTTTGTGTTGGTAGCAACACAGGCTCAAAAGAATATCACACTATAAACTTAAAGAAAGGAGAGTTTCTCCTTTATGAGCATTTTTTTGTGGTAAGTCATGAACATCTCTAAGTGCTTTAGAAATTCGGCACGCTCTGACCTCCAGCCATCTTGGGATTGAAGGGAGCCTGGTGTGACTCTAATGCGGTGGCTTGGTGCTTGTGGTCGCAGGGTCGGAGCCAATTCGCAGAGCGGGAAAAAGTGGCACCTCAACGCCCACTACTCCTGGGTCAGCTGCTATCACCCCGGGTACCCCGCCGAGTTATTCTTCACGCACCCCAGGCACTCCGGGAACACCCAGCTACCCCCGCACTCCTCACACTCCGGGAACCCCCAAATCTGCCATCTTGGTACCAGGTGAGAAGAAAGTGGCCATCATTCGTACTCCTCCGAAGTCTCCTGCTACCCCCAAGCAGCTTCGGCTTATTAACCAACCACTGCCCGACCTGAAGAATGTCAAGTCCAAAATCGGATCAACAGAAAACATTAAATACCAGCCTAAAGGGGGACAGGTAAGAGTCATGCGTGCTCATATCTGCTGCCAGAAATTGCATCTCTGTTGTTATTATGCTGGCTTCCGGTGGTTATAAACTGATAAATCTTAAGACACAGAGAGATGGACATATTATTTGGTCCTTGTCTGATAAAGCTAGTTCACAACATGTAATGAAAAACACGTGATTCTTTCTTTCTTTCTGATCTTTAAGGATGGCATTTGATTTGGCTGTGTGGGAGAATCTTTTATGATTGATTGCCTAACAGATTTTTTGGAAGTATCTCTAGTTTTATGGCTTGCAATTTAAGAGATTAAAGGTATGCTTCTAATGTGGATGTAAATTTTCTGACCCTGAATTTATTAGCCTTTATATGATTCCAATTTTTCTCCTTCATTTTCCCCCCAGAAGTTTTCTGTAACATCTCTTAGCATTTCACCATGTTGACTCCAAAATCAGAACGTGTTTTATCAAGACAGTGCTTTGACTTTCAAATTATTTTTAACTTCTGAAGAACATAGCTGCTTGAATTAAACAAACGCATAAAAATCAAAAATATTCTTTAAACATGGAGATTTAGAAAGTTAGATGATTTGATGAATGGTACATCTTAACCTTTCTGCCTATGAATCGGGCTTTTTCATAGGATCTTGATTTGTGTGAAATATTCTTACATACTTTGAAGAGTTTCTTTTATTTTCTTCATCAGCTTTATGAAGATCAGTATAAAAAGCCCCATTTATATGCCTTTGTAAAAGTTGAGCAGTTCGGAGAGCTTGTTTTTATTTGCTCCTCATTGGCTAGTATGGATTAGATAAGAATCTCTGCAAAGCTGGTTGATTGCTTTATGAATTACATATACTTTGTTTCATTCACGGTCACAGTTTAGGTCAGGCAAGCTAAAGATTGCACTCATGTTTAAGGAGAGAGCAGTGTTCATAAAGAAACTTGCGGAAATTGTCAGCCTGTTATTTTCCCAATCAGTCTTGCTCTAACATCTTTTTAAAAATATCTCTTCAAAACAGATAGCTATGAAGCTTCTGTAGGTAAATGGACACAACTTGAGACCATCATGCTCAGTGAAGTGAGTCAGATGCAGAAGGTTAAGTATAGAATAGTTTCTCTAATATGAGAAACCCAAAATGCAGTCATTTCATCAAACTAAGTGGGAGGATAGCGGGAAGTAGTGGGGAGAGCGAGGGTGAGGGAGGATCAAAAAGGGAGAGGGGAAGAAGGGCTTGTAACTTTGCTGTGATATGTATGTGCACAAAATACTCAAGTTCAATGTAAACACTATGTACTGCATATATACATACCAATAAAATGGAAAAAATCTGTTCAGATGAATCCATTAGAGTAGAACCTACAAAGTCTTTTTGTTCTATTCTAGGAATAAAGAAATCTAATTTCTATCTCTCAATTCTATAGGAGTTAGTTGGATTAAAGGACATTGACTCTCACATCTTTCATGGAATAAGAAATAGAAATTCTCTCATCAGCCACATTTTCCCAATAGGACTTCTAACACCGCCCTGTGGTGATTGAGCTACAATATCAGAGACTGTAACTTCTTTCTAATGAATAATTAATCATTTATCTATAAATATTTAATATCTCATCATCATTTTTGTTTGCTTTAACTTCTGTTGCATGACCCAAAAATGATAATTCTACTTAACAGTGGCGTCTGTGTCAAAGCCATGTTTTTATAATGATATCAAGATTGAAACTTGAAAAGTTTTATAATGTCAAGGATCATCAAAAAAAGATTAATTTATTGTCAACTTCAAAATCTTACATATAACGTAGGAAATCAGCTTGAGGTTGTTTCCTTAATAATTACAGCAATTCCAAAGTTTTTATTAATTTACTCAATTATTTAGTCAATAATCATTAATTGAGCTTCTACCATGTTCCACGCTATGTCCTAAAGATCAGAAATACAACAATGAACAAAACAGTCAAAAGTTCCTGCAGTTCTTGACATTATGAAATTTATATTCTGGGAGAGAAAACCCAAGCAGAGGAAAATGCCACAAGAAAAATACATTTTAAAGCACTCTGTGTAGGAAAAAAAATAAAGATAAGGAAAACGCACAAGATATGTTGAGAGAAAATTGTATTTCCTGTAGGATGTCAAGAAATGGCTTGAAAAGGAGATATTTGAATAGAATTTCCAAGGAAGAAGTGAAGAAGTAACCTAAATAGAAATCTGGGAGACCATTTCATTTCAGGCAGAGAGAGCTGAAAATGCAAGGCCCCTGCATCCCGTATCTTGTACATCTTTAAGGGCTACTGACTTTGTGCCCTGACAAGCCCTTAAATCTTCCCATTTTTTTGAGTTTACTCCTCTGTGGTACCCTAGTTCAGGATATATTGTTTCTTACTAATTAATATTAATTACTGCAGTATTTGTTAACTGGTCTACCTGTATCAACTTTTTTCTCTAGGTGCTCGATAAATATTTATTTAGAGGAACTTAAATGAAACTAGTATTCCATAATTATGAAGAGATGCATTTTTTCTAACAACATTGTTGAATGAGTGTAATGTTTTATGGTACTGAACTTACCTTAAAAACTTTCCATGTTTATATCACAGTGAATTTTAGCTAAAGGAATATTGGACCAGGATTTAAATGTTGAATTTTTGTCCCAACTTTTCTATTAAAGTATTAAGTGCTGTATTAGGTGCTGATCTCTCTGTTCCTAGGCTTCTTATTTGTAGAAGAGAGCAACAAAATAATACTTGTCTTTGTAAATATCACCATTTCATTGAAACAGACCATGGATTTGCTTTAAGATCTCAAATATGTGGTTTAAGTGATTGAATATGAAAATATTTTTGCATTACAGGTCCTCAAAACCCCTCCGCGTTAGGCATTCTAACGATTTCACGTGTGCTTGTGCCACAGAGCGCAAACTGAAGTTGAGTGACAGAGTTGAGTGAAGTTTCTGAAATGGTTGTGAAGCATACCTGAGGGGCAGGCAGTGATAAGGGAAGGCATCAGAGGGAATGAAATGAGTGAAATGAAAATCGGGATTCTTTCTTACTTTTTATAAAGCTTAAGCAGTATTTTCCATCACTGTTCAGCCTTATCCTTGAATAGTTCGTTTTCAACTTCATATTCAAGTAAAGAAATGAAATTAGTCTTGGAGACAAACAATAAATAATATTGAGACAGAATTTTTACTCCTTACGTAAAATTATGATGGCCACCACCATAAAGTTGTGTACTGGATGCTATTAACAAGTAGGCATGTTTATAAATATAAGACTAGGTGAAAAAGATGGAATGAAACTATTTTTTCATTCATATATTTATTCTTTCATCAAACATTAACCAGGATTGTTGGTACTATGTGATAAAAGAGGAATGGGAGGCAATGAGGTATGGGCCTGTGTGTAGCTTCATTTTGCTTCTTTTCTTATCCATTCTAACGGTGTTGCCCATATTTAATTTTAACTTCTTTCTAGCCCAATTCTTTCTATATCCTTAGGGGTATAATAAATGCTAAGTAAAAGGAGCAATGGAATAACCTTGAAAGTTTATACCACTGTCGGTCAATTCAGTGTGTGGGATGGGGGGGGGGGAGAACTATCAATAGAAGTTTTATAAGGATAATTCAAACGTCTGTCCTAGGGTAATGAAAAGCTCTGGAGCTAAGATTATAAATACTCATTATGTAAACCCCTGAGTTGAAAACTCTGAGTTTACGAAGTTGGCACCTGCCGGGTCCCTTTTTTCTTTGCTCTTCGTTCATGAACCAAGAAGACAAAACAACAAACCTGGAGCCTCATGTTGCTTTCCGGCAACTGAACAGATTGTTTAAAAAGTTATTTTAAAAAATAGTTATTTACACCTACTATTTGCTAAGCTTTTCTAAAATTTCAAATTAAAGAAAAAATCACTGACCAGTAATTGTAGTATCTAAATTTCAAGAAGTTCGTTACCGTTCCCATCCCAAAGTCACAGAGACTGTTGTGCTTACAATGCTCCTTCCAGCTGCCCTCTAGAGGCCCTTTACAAAATGCTTCACAATGACTCTCACAGCAAAACTCATTAAGGTCTCTTCCACCAAAAAGCTCGTTCTAAATTCTCCCAGCTGCTCTTTCCCCCTAGGGGATGCCTCCGGGTCTAGACAGAACCCAACCTTTCGGACACCCAGTTACTGTCCACATCTTATCAGTTTGAGCTGACATGTGGGTCTCAGGGTGATGAAAGCTCCACCTGAGAGAGTCAGATTGAAAAAAAAAAAATTCCACTGCACAAGAAATTCACGTTGACATTGGGATGAATGCTTCTGGATTATATTCTGTTTTACTAAAAACTGTGCTTTGGGAGTGTATTTTCTTTCATGTTATATATTTCATATTTGCAACTAACCAGTAAAAGAGAACTGTTTTTGTGTAAATCATCTATATTCTTTACTTCCCATCTTTTCCTGCAATAACCTCATTTTAAGGGGGAAAATGTTTCTCTAAAACAATTAAAGGTAGTAAAGTGAGTACAGTAGCAAAACATTTTAACTAAATTATCATGACAAAATCTCACTGGAGTTCCACACAGAAAAAAATCTATAAAGTAGTTGTGATGTTCTTTTCTAATACACTTACACAGTTGGCAGAAATAGAAAAAAGGGAAAAATTCTGATTGTCCCATTGCTATAACCTATACTTACATAATTGTTCATGCTTATATAACTCTTATGTTAATGAAAAGTCAAGTGTTTTGTGAGTGCATCACCAATGTTTGACTAAAGCCCATGAGACTGAAATCCCTTTTGGAAAGTTTCTTCTGGAGTTACTGATTGGGCTGAACCTCAGAAAATGTCCTGGTACAGATTCAACTTGGAATTCCACTTTTCTAGAGAGAAATAACATCAAAAAAGGAGGAGTGATGAAGTTGAAAATGTATGGAATGTATAATATACTGTGGCCAAAATGGAAAGAAGATAATAGTAAAGAAAGCTGAAAATCCAAATTGTTGCTGACAATTCTGATGACCTCCCTAGGAATCTGTGGCACGTATAAGAAGCAGCAGGAAGCTTGGAGGAATTCCAAGTGGAGAAGGGCAGTAATAAGATGATCTGGTTGGTAAAGAATTTTGACTTCTGCTCTTAAGTAAACAGAAGAAAAGATTATCACAACCTTCCCAGTCCTTTCATATTAATTATTCAAGCAATTTTTGTCTAAATAAAATTTAAAATATTTAAATGAGATTTAGAGATAATCTTGAGGAATGATTATTTTGTTTTTCTCTCCATATCATGAAAATGGAAAATTGTTTTTTTTTTTTTGCCCAGTAAATGGTTGCCATATTTTTTCTAGACAATCTCTAGATAATAAACATAAGTATTTAGGAAAAAGAAAGTTTTCTTGTAACTGAAAGTTCCTTTTCAGAAAATAAATAAATATTTATTTGGATCTGTTTATAAAACCCAGAGATTTAAAACTTACTTTGAAGCAAGAACAACAAAAATTAAACTTTACTGTGGCTGTATCCCAGAGTTTTTATTTATTTTTCTATTTTATGGGTTGGTTGCTGAGCATTGATGTTATTTGTGGAAATAACTTTAAGTAGTGTTTATTATTTGTAAATGAACCCAGAGATCTTTGGTGTAAAATAATTTTCATTTTGCTAATATGTAGAGTTGAGCCATAATGACTAGGTAGATCCTCAAGTCTAAGATGACAAGTTGGATAAATCTTATAAAGAATCAAGCACCCTCTGTTCAAAAGTGGTTTTGTTTCGGCCTACTGGACTGTGGAGCAGGGAAGAGAATGTTGTCCTATGAAACACTTCATGTATTCATGGTTTATGCTGTCATACTTTGCCTGATCATAGATAAAACCAATATAGAATGAAGCTACTTCAATAGAAATAAGTAAAAGATATACCATGGAGGCAGCCAAAGTCCTGTTTCATGTTATAGGTTTAACAGGGATTAAGTGGAGAAAGCAGTGTCGGAAAGGCCAGCTAAGCGTTTCAGTGGAAAAACCTTCAACTATCTAGAATTCAATAGAAGTTATTTCAAATTTTAGAATTTCAGAATTATAATGTATCTCTAAATGCTGGCAGCATGACCCGTTAGGATTGAATCATTTGTTTTGTAAATCATAAAAACTGTTGCACAGTTGATTAAAGTAGAGGTCATACAGATTTATGCAACTGAGTTTGGAGTTTTCATTCTTTGCAGTAAGTGGAAAAGACGTGGTGAAGGCTCACTTCATTGGTGTTCTAATAACGTCTGAGCTAAAATTTATAAATGAAGTATGAGAGAGTTGATGTCCCCAGGGTTTAGTAAAATGGCTCACATAAATGGTACTTCATCTCCAAAATAATTAGCTACTCTTGGAGAAAAAATTTAATTAGTGTTTTGAGACACAATCAAAATTATTAGCTTATGAAAATGGCCAATCTATGAGGTTTTGAATGAAATAATTTTTGTTGGTTTAATACTATTCATATCTGAAGTTTATATGAAATTCTTCGAGTGTACTTATACTTATTAGATATGCATATATTCTGTGATGTCCCTTCCCCTATTTAAGTTGGAGTTTTTATTAAATATGCCTTACAGAGTAGCCTAGTCATCATGTCTCCTGAATTCAAATTTTGACAAAAGGCCTTTCCCTTGGGCCACTGGTGAGAGCTGTCAGTGATCTTTCCCTGTAAGGGACAAGCTGGACAGGCACTATGTCAGACCATATTAGACAGGCAATAAGATTTAAAGTTTTGTCTAGTTAAAAATAGTCAGGATTCAGTGCTCTTTTGAATTTCAGATTCTTTTCTGCAAAGACAAAGAGACATTCTTGAAAATGGCTGTATGTCTAGAATAGATTTATTTAGATTTTTTATAAGAAGCTGAACTGTCTCCTGTAGTATTAAAGATGGGGTTTTTCTTTAGCTATGATGTGAAGGGGAAGGGGATCATTGTAGCCAAAATAAAAAAGAACAAAATATAATAACAAGAAATAAAACATTTTTTTCATTCTTACATTGTTTACTCTGTCCTCCAAAACATCCAAAAAAGCTCAAAAGACACATGTAAGAAGTCACAGAAGTTATGACTTTTTACTATTATAATCTTTCCAGATTCAGAATTTCTATTGTCTTTGTAATTGATGTTTGACATTCTGAAAATACTAATAAAAAACCTAGTCTCGAACTGGCATAACCCAGCCAAGATCCGGAATGTGTAGAACCTAGAACAAGTCAGCTAACCTATAAACTTTAGTTTTCTTACCTTTAAAAATAAAAAGAATGCTTCCAGGCAACCATCCGTGGATAGTAACTACTGATGAGCAGTAGCCAGAGGGGCCTTCAGAAGGCCAAGGAGCCAAACTGCAAGAAGATAGAAGCTCTTTACAGCAAAGTGGGCAGTCTTTTTGTTGACCCTCCTGAGAAGCCAAGGGTTCTTCAACCAGTTGAATGGGAATCTTGACTTGTAACGTTCAGCCAGACCATTTGGGCGCCTCACTTGTGCAGTGTAGACTAACAGATTCAAGTGTAGGACAATTAATAATTGTTCTGGCCAATACTGTTGATGTTGGGGTGAGGGGCTCTGGCAAATCCTCTAGAATTTGGGGCTGAACTGCCCTTACCCGTATATTACTGTATTTTCTGTACAGTGTACCTGATTGCACATGTTGCCTACACCATTGGCAGCCTCCCCATCACCCATCACAGATGACTCAAGTTTTATTTTTTTTACCCTTCTGTTGTTTTTAGATTACACCTGGAGATTGGTAGGGTGCCTAAAGCCCTCAAGCACTTAGCCCTTTGGGGTACAGAGTAAAGGGCTCATATTTATATGATATGATGGCTCTTCAGTTCCCGTGTCAGTTTTTCTCCCCCTAAATGAGTGTGTAGGTACAAGGGAATCTGGACTGTTTGGTGGTACCCTTTCTGATTCCGTATATCTAGGCTATTGAAAGAGAAACACGCAGTGAAGTTACCTCCAATTCCTTTTAGGTTAGGATTTTAAACAAGAAGATCGATTTTAGCAAAGTTCAGTCAAGATGTGGTTCCAAGGATAACATCAAACACTCTGCTGGGGGTGGAAATGTAAGTAGACATTTTTGTCAGAAGGCAGCTTTCCGGGTTGTGTGGAGCCAGACGCACGGCCAGCTCACTGTTGCCTTTCCTGCCTCACTTTCAACACACGCCTCTCTTCTCTCAGCTGTTCCTCGTGGCATCTGGTTTGGTAACTGGTCGGCCCTGCCTTGTGCCTTGTGGGTAGTGGGCTTCCCATCCTTTCCTGTAGGATCAGTGAGCTTCTCAGTTTCAGGAGGGAAGGAAAATTCTTGCCGGGGTATGCCATGGATTTTGGAAGGATGGCAAATCCACTTTACTTGACAACTTGGCTTACTTACCCTTCTGTCTTCAAGGTACTGTGTCATACTGGCTCTTTATTTCTCTGCATAATCTGCCAGGCTCATACTTCTCAAGCTGGGCTTAAATTACCCTTGAGACAAACACTGATGTACTTGAAATGCCCAGAGTATGTTGTGTCAATCTTCAGTGATTCATTATTCATGAAATTTAGAGTATCATTTAGAGTAATAGCATACTGGTGAAGCATGGTTCTTCTATAATTCAAGGTGAAAAGATTCAGATCCTAGTATACATTTTGTCTTGATGAGATTTTTTTCTGTCCCTTATTTAATGAAAATAATATCCTATGTGAGAAAGTAGAAGATGAATCCATATTTCTTCAGTATAGCTGAGGCACAATAGAAGTATTCAGGAAAACCCAAGCCAAGGGAAGTGCTATTTTATTCATAAAATAATATTTTAAAGGAGAATCTTGTGGACTCTCTATTCTACAGATAGCGAGAGTCGAACTTCATAGTCTAATAATTTGTGACCAAAGTAAAGCAGATGGTATCAGGTTCAGGACTGTCCAAGCTGACATCTCTTGCTTAATCGCTCATCACCTGAAAAGAATGGAGTGAACTTGTAAGGAAAAGAGCCTGCCACCTGCTGATCAAAGCAGCTTCCCTGAGCACAGGAATATCACTGTTTTCAGAAGTCCATAGTAATGTTCGCCATCCTCCTTCAAGGCTAGGACTAAGCCTCATGGTCAATATTTATGGTTCCTTACCTCCCTGTTCCCCTGACCATCAATACACACCATAAGGTACTCTCACATATACAATCCTAATAATTTCCTTGAGGGTGTCATAGGCAAAAACATGTTGGTGTCATTTTATAATTTGATATGCAAAAAAATTCCACTTAACCAGGATGCTACAATACTGGCCTTCCTGTAACTATGAGCAATGTTGATCATTTCTACGTAAAATTTAGCTTACAAAAAATAATCTATCACGTCTCTTGGCTTTTTGTTTGTGCAAAGATTTAACATAATGTGGCTTAGTTCTCTGAGTGAAAGCTTGCCCTATGCTTTGCCTTATTACAAATGCTTTTGTGCTCTTATCGATGTGATCTACTAATATAATCTTCGATTCTAGGATTTTCATTCACTTGGGTTCTTCTTTCTCGCCCAAATGGGAGGGAAGAACATATGGGAAACTCTGTGTGTGTGTGTGTGTGTGTGTGTGTGTGTGTGTGTGTGTGTGTGTGTGTGTGCATACTGGATCGCAACTTAGATTTCTAGATGTTTGTTGTATGTTGTGATTGTGGACGTGTTTCTTATGAATGAGCTTGAGGTTTCTCCCTGTCTAAACTATTTTAAATATGTTTTGTGTGGTTCACACAGGTACAGATTGTTACCAAGAAGATAGACTTAAGCCATGTGACATCCAAATGTGGCTCTCTGAAGAATATTCGCCACAGACCAGGTAAGTAAATAACTTTTAGTAGCTTAAGAACTATTTAATTGTATTGAAGAAACTGACAGTAACTTTGCTGTTGTTGTTAAATATGTAATTACATAACTAAAAGGATATTTCAAAATCCTGACACTTCATGCTTTTACTAATAGGTATTTAAGTTAGAAATTTTAAGAAAATTTCATTTGGGACAAGTGTATCCAATTATCATGAAGAGGCTACCTAGCATGAAATAGGTTAAAAATTACATGGTACATGAGATGTGGGTCTCTATATGTGCTCAGTATGCTTATTGGATCTCTTTCAAAATATGTAGTGTATTAAATATGTTAGGTCATTTATTCATATATAATTGCACTGACTAAAAGCAGTATTTCTCAGTAATTTTAATGAAATTATTTTTCCACGTTGTGTAAAATAAAGTTTATATTTAGCACAACTGAAGAAACTTACTTATGCAATGAATTTCTTAGACCCTTTAGTAGGTTAGGAAGCACAATAAGTCCTCAGCAGGATATGTCGTTTCCTCAACTTACTTTGACTATCTCTCTAGAGTAGAATTCATAGTCAGACTTCCTAGGGTGTTCTTCCTTTCAAGTACAAACCTAACACATTGCAAGTCATTTTTCTGGGTACCACTTACTATATATTATATTTTTGTTAAATTCAGCCCCACATATAGGTAATAATGGATAATTGGCAAAGTTGTAATTTTGTGGAGAATACTTTCACAAAATAGATATCGTACTATGTCATACAAGAACAAAAGGAAAGTAATTGTTCCATTTATTCTTGGTAGCTAAAGATACAAATCAGTTAATATATTATTTCCATTAGTCATTCTCCCAAATCTTATTAGAAAGTGCGTTTGAAAATAATTGATCTGAATAAGATTGATCACCAGGAAATTACTAAAAATGATTATTGGTTGAAAGCAAAGTTAGGTAGAATATGTTTCACAATGGATAAATAAATATAAAACATCCATAAATCAGGCTGAATGTGTCAAAAGGTGTTCAGGAAGAAGTCAAAGAGTTAGTAAGTACATACATGAAATCCCCATCACTAACCTCAGAAGTGCTACCACAAGCTGTCAAATGCTAGTTATTCAGGTGGCAGCAGAAATATGTCCCACACTGTGTGTGTTTGGAATTCTCCCATCTCTAACAGATGTGTGCAAACACTTAACTGACTTTGTACCGCTCTGTCAACAGTATGATTGGGGTACCTGGCCGGAGTGCATGCTTTCTCCCAGAATGCAAAAGGAAAATGCTGAATTCTTTTATTCTTGAAAGTAAGGCTAGAGTTAATTGAATTCACCTAGGACTTAGATGAAGAACAATCTTGGATTGGTAGGGAAATATTCTGTGTATGATTTGCTGGTCATAAAAGCCTATTGTTATAAAATCCCACCTATTTCTAAATCTAGTTCTTGCTTCTCTTACGGCTGAATCAGACAACCAAATGTGTTAAGAAGCACTAGTGTGGTGATCCTTGACAACAGTAACCTCTTCACAAAGTTCCTGTTAAAAGTGAAAGATCTAAGGAGAAAATTAAGAAAATAATCGAATATCTGGTGGCACAAATTAAAGTACCTGAATTTCACTTCTGAAACTTGGCAAAGACCATCATCTTTCACAATAACCACTTCTGATGGGTGCCAGAGTTCTTCAGTTCCAAAGGCATAGATCTCTAAGTTCAAATGAGCCTCTCAAAGAGTTGTGTAAGGATTTTATCAGAAATTCTGTTTCCTCAGTTAATTACTAGTCACACTTCCTTTTCTGAATACGTGTTTAGGTCAGTGTTACAATTGTTTTCTCTCTAGATATAGTACAACAATAAATTTAACGAAACAATATTGATATAACACATAATCCCGGGAAGGTAGTTTATGGGGACAAATTCTACTGGAGTCTACGAAAATAAAACACCAAATAAAGTTGAGCTCATCTAATGGAAAGCCTAGTATCATCTAGCCTCTAATCAAGAAAATCACATTTTTCTCTGAATTATTATGAGCTATGCTTTTCCCATCCCACCAACAGGGGAGACTCTTAGGTCAGGTAAAATATGGGCAGACCAGCACTCTCTGAGTGGTAGATCAGAACTGAGGCTTCACGAAAAGAATGAAGGAATAAATTTTCCTCCAAAATATAATCCAAAACACTTTATAATTTCAAAAATATCCTGGTGAACCAGTAGGATATTAATATGAATATCAAAGTATTGCATGAGAACAACACTGCACAGCTGAAGAGAACTATGGAGGCCTAAAAGACTTCTCTCTTTGTTCTACAGAGACATATCAGTATCAAGAATCAAAAATTGAACAGTCTTTTCTGAAGATCTCCTTGGGGACTTTCTCTAATCAAAATCCTAGTAAAATGCAATGCAATGGTAGCATAAGTTTGTCTACTACTAGTCTTCCAAAAGAAAGCAGATGGTTGAATCCAAATTGCCGATGAAAGTGACCCAAATCTCTTAGGTGCTTATAGCTAAAAAGAGGTCTACTTCAGCTTCTTCCCAGGTTAAAGGCTTCACAGACCCTCAATGATAGTCAAAAGTAGGGCTGAAATACAACAGATACCTATCAGTGTAGAAGAACCTCCATAATCGGAAAGTATGAGAAAGGCATGCAGAGATAGGTATGATCTTACTGAAGGGTGGAGTATGGCACCCTAACAGTCTGCAATGCCTCAAGTCTCAGAGTAGGGGAGAGATTTATCCTTAGGGAAAATATCCTGATCAAAACTCTGTCTCCGTATTATTTGACCAAGGTCAGTGCCAGTTTTTTCCTCTAGCATCTGAATGAAAATCTTGTAAGAATTTTTTTCTATCACTTTATATGCTAATTAAAATGGAAAGGTCTTAAAGCTTACTATTAATAAACAATTCAGTTACTGACTCCTTTTCACCATTACACTTACTAGTGCTGATGACTTGCAAATGAAAATGGTCACCTTTCAATATTCACTATGGGTTAGTTCCTGGACCTCCTGTGGGTCCCCAGATCTCTGCAGTTGCTCAAATATCTCATATAAAATGATATAGTATTTGCATATAAGCTTTATATATTCTCCAATAAGTTTTCAATCATTTCATGATTACTTATAATACCTAATACAATGTAAATGCTATGGAAATTGTTGTCCTATATTGTGTAATGAATAGTGATGAAGAAAAATGTTTGTACATGTTCAGTGCAGATGTAACTTTTCCCAAATAGAAAATTAATTTGAGGATGCTCAGTCTGTTAGAGGACAGCTCTATGCTATCTGTATGTGCACCAATCCAGACTAAAACTTATTTGGATAGTGATTTGTTAGCATGAAGAATAGTAACTTCATTTCAATTTAACTTACTCTACTTAAAGACTAAATGTTCAAAGCTTTAGAAATGATATTACTGGATTTTTTATTGTGTTCTTTCTACAGTTTTTATTATTCCCATGAGAAAAATACCCTCTGTTTTCTGAGGCATAGATAGATAAAAAGAAAAGTTATTAATGTATGAAGCAATTTATGTAATGGTATAAGAGGCATACCACTACTTTGCATCATTGGGAAAAAAATGTATGAACTACAAATTCTAAGAGATTTTTGTTGCACTTGTGGTCAGAGAAATAGTAGAGTTGATGTTTGTAGTCCTCAGTAGTCTATCTACTATATTTACTGTAGGGAAATAGTTATCACAGCTGTTACCTTTAATTTTAGCAAGGCATTTAAAAGTCTTTCTCTTCCCGAAGGTGGTGGACGTGTGAAAATTGAGAGTGTAAAACTCGACTTCAAAGAAAAGGCCCAAGCTAAAGTCGGTTCACTGGACAACGCTCACCACGTTCCCGGGGGTGGTAACGTCAAGGTAAGCTAGGCGTGCAGTTTTGGGAGGGAAAACGTTCTTCCGAAATATTCTATATCAAAATGGCTTCCAGTTTGAAGACCTAGACCAATGGGAAGGAGGGATGGCAGAGTACAAGTCACGCTCCTATCAGCTCAGGAACCCAGGAAGGCGCTGTGGTCTGGTGAAGGTGTTTGAATTAATGGAGACAAATACTTGTCCCGAATAGATCGACAGCCAAAAGCTGAACTTCAGAGAGCACGCGAAGGCCCGTGTAGACCACGGGGCTGAGATCATCACCCAGTCCCCAGGCAGATCCAGCGTGGCATCGCCCCGACGACTCAGCAACGTCTCCTCCTCTGGAAGCATCAACCTGCTCGAATCCCCTCAGCTCGCCACTTTGGCTGAGGACGTCACCGCCGCACTCGCCAAGCAGGGCTTGTGAATTCTTCTCACTTCACATCAGAGTAATATCTAGGCATGAGCCCTTGGCAGGAGTGGGCTCTGAGCAGGTGTTCTGTTCATCCTTTACAGACCATAAGATAAAAAATCTCATCCCCCAACTGTAGTAATTGTTACAATTTTATATAAAAAAGAATAGTATATGCAGAAACTGACCTGATTTCCATTTGCAACAGGAACACACTGGCTTTACATGGGTACAATCGGACAATTATTTTCGCTCTGCTCTGTTTTGCATGGAGTATTATGATTATTTTTTAAAAAAATGCATTTTTACCTTTCATGTGCCTGAAGGCTATCCACTACATTCTGAAAGGCCTTGTTAAAACCCAAGCTGCTCATTCCACTATTCTGTTTCTGGGTGAAACGATGAAAAACTGCCCAATGTAACTTATTACAGGTTAAGTAAAATCAAGGAGTCTGATTGCAGGAAAGGAAGGGCGTGGAAGAAATAAGGTTTTTTTTTTAAAGTGTTATTTTGTATAAAGGGGAAGAAAGAGGCAATTAAGTTATTAACATTTGGGACCTTGATAATTATGTCAGAGTATGTCAGTCCAATAAATTATTTAACTAACAAGAAGCATTTGAACTGTGGTTGAGGGAATGGTATGTAAAAGTGTGTCTCTTAGGAATGACACGCTTTCATTAGGACGGACTGGTGTCTGATTAGAATGTCAGTTGATTGACTAGATTTGTGTCTACACTACCAGTTTCACACCCCCTTTCCATCTGTTTGATACAGTATTATAGATATAAATATAAATATATATATTTCTCTGTGGCCATTTGTGATATTTCCTCGTATACTTGAATATTACACTTCTTTATCCACAGTATCTGTGTCTCCTGCACCCTCTGGTGTTGCAGTTTTAGGTATGTGAAAGTAGATGTTAGCAGGGTTCTCTTCCTATTAAGAAAAATACACTTAAAAAAACGACAAAAAGTTTTAGCATGAAGTTGCTTTCTGTAACAACTCAAAGCTGTAACCCTGTTTTAGTGCCAGATACAAGTCTCTCCCATGATGCTAGAAAGATTATTTTTCTTTGCTTTCACCAACATGGGGTTTGTGAGGGTGGGTCCAGTTATACATAAAAAGATTTATAGATGATTGGTTTAAGATTATGGATTTAGCTCATTTTTAATAAGAGAATAGTCTGGGTTTTGTTCCTATGATCATTCATGAGGCCAACTCTTTAGGATTCTTTCTTTTTTTTTCTTCATTTGCTAAAGTTGAAAATAAAGAGCGGTACTTTGGAACATGTTTTCCCATTATTTCAAATTTTGCATGCTTACTAATTCCTCTAATAGAATATATTTGGCTTCTTTACCTAAGGTAAAAATCCCTTGATTAGAAAGGAAAAATACAATGTTTTCAAAATTTAAAAATAAGATTGAGACACAGATATGTCTATAGCTTTTTCTATAGGACTTCAACATCACATTCTGTAAAGGAGCATAGTGTGGCCTATTATTATTCATCAACATATAATACTCTTCTGACTTGATATACAATCCAGAAATCATAAGTCAGTTAATTAATTTAACTTGCAAACCATTGACCTTGACAATGAAAGAATGAATGGCCTGGAAAGGCCAGAGTTCCCCAGCTGGCTAGACACTTCAGTAGTTTGTTAGTTCTTTTTCTTGCAGAGGGCTGGAAGGCTGCCCATAAACAGTTAAGGACAGAGGTCTGTTAGGCCTTTATCCCTGTGAAACAAATGACCTCCTGAATATATATTAAGGATAAGATGTGAGAGCAGCAGAGACAACAAGAACTTAGAGAAGCACCTAGGATGGAAATCCAAGGAATGCAAAGATAGATACAGGTGTCATTTTGATGCCCCATGGCATGTCCTAACCAGTGGGACTGCCCCAAGAAAACTTCGGAATATACTTCTCCCTTCTTTCTCAGCTAGGACATTAAACAGGCAAACATGCCTTTGCCCACTTATCGACAGGTTATTGTTGAAAAAAAAAAAAGTTAGCAACTGCTAAGAGTATAGATGTGATGGTGTTCTGATCAGTAAGTTCTGTGAGGTTTGATTTGATCAGTTCTGGCAATCCATTCATCACCTTCCCTTGAGCCGTATTCAAAAATAGCAAAGAAATGGTTATGTGAGGACTTTAAATATTTTCTTGCTAGACTTATTAGTGCTAGTGACTGGAGTTCTCCAGAAAAAAAGAAGAAGATCTGGGTCAAACAGCTTTTTCCAGAGGGGAGGATCTTTTCAACCTGGTTTAATTTTTAAAGTGAAGACTAAGTATACTTACTACATCTATTAAAAATAATTCTTCAAAATATATGGCCAAAATACAAGTCATGTAAAGGATCAAGTTAATGGATTTGGCATTAAAACAAATGTTTACAACTAATCACAACAAAATTATAATAAATAAATGTCCTTGTTTTGCACAAAACAGCGACCATTTTTAAAGATTAATAAACAGGAACTGATAATGTGCACCAATAAGAAGGAGAAACACACAGGATAAAATGTCTTCCTATGGGAAGGAGGCAGAACCCATCCTTGCCTTCACTCTTAAGATAATGACTTAAATTAAGCTTTTGAACACCACTTTTGTGGGGACACATACGCTGATCTAGAAGTGAAAGCTCTGTTTTTCCATTTCTAGATCCATAATGCCAGTTTCTCTCTGGCTTTTGCCTTTGAGAACCTGTTTAAGATACATAAGAAATCCAGAGTTGTGAAGAGTTAAAAGGCCAACTTCTCCAATGAACTCACTCTCTCTGGATCCCCTGCTACTGAAAATTGGATACCTTGCAACAAGACAGGGAAGGTCCGAGTTCATGATGAGTTTCAAAGGCCGTGTTCATTTAGGAACCAACTCGCTCTCTGGATTCACCTGCTGAGCTACAGCAGGGTGGTGGGCTGAAGTCCTACCCATAAGCAAGACACCTGTGTAGCACTAGGAAGGGGTGCCTGAAGTCGGCTACAGGTAGAATGCCATTGAGTAGAAGAGTATACAAATGGTAGTTGGCCTCTACACACATGCTGTAATACAACAGAAGTGGGATTGTCAGTCAAAATATAATACCATATCAGTATCATTAAAGAGATAACCTAAGTTTCATTGATCCTGACACAGCTACAATAACAATTTTACCCCTACTTTTCATGCCACAAAATAAGGAAAGTAAATGATTTGTGGCTTAAGTAGCAAATATAAAGTAGATCATGCTTTGGGAAGGTAATCACCAGGCATCCTTCAAAGACTGATGTACTAAAATCAACGCTGGCTTTTTTTTTTTTTTTTTTTTTTTTGCCTCGAATTTCTCTCCTGGTTGCATAGGTTGAGGCCAAATCCCTCTGCAGGAAAAGGATATTTTCAAATTCAATAAAAAAGTCAATCATAAAAGTCCACATCAACTTTAGCAAAAAGAAAAAAAAACCAACCAAAAGAAGTATACTCTGTATGCTGGGATTCCAAGGTTCCAACAAGCCACTACACATCTGTGGGGGTTTCTTTCTTCTGATAATTCTAGAGCCTGTTACCATAGAAAGGCATTTCTTCAATGGCTGGTTGTAGTTAGTTCATGTTTTTCAATCAAATTTGAAAATGTATTTGTTGCTGTATAGTGATTGTTTTGCAAAATAAATTGCTTGTCACTTAACTGCTGGTTTCCGTTGTTTTTGGTTTCTTTGTCCTTGGTGTTTGGTTGGGGGTGGGGGAGGTCAATATGTATGGTTGTTTAATCCAATCAAGGAAAGAATATGAGAAGAAGGTTCTATCTACTGAATTCCTACTATGTGTCAGGCTCATCTAAATGATAAGGGAATTTGTTTTTCACCACAGCTGTATTCACAGCACACTATTGCTCATGATGGAAAAACTACCTTAAGCATAAACTTGAATTTATTGGTTCAAGCAGTCAGCTAATTGGATACGTCTGCCTCAAGCATGGTTAGATTTATGCACTTAAGTAATATGATAAGAAAAAAATTTTTTTTTCTACTCTGGATCCAGGCACTCAAATGACCTCACCAGGAAACTTTCTGACTCTTACTTTGCTTCCTCTGTGTGGACTTCAATCTCAGGCAGGCACTACTCCCAGAATTCTGGACTTCACATGCTGCTAAAGATAGCCTCTTTCCCATTGGAAAATCCAGAATCTGAAAAGCATTGAATTGTTAGGATCACCTAATATCTCAGTCCAGTTCCACTAATAGAGCTAGGGTCACAGAACTGACTGTATCACAGATGCTTTTGGCAGGAGGAGCTACAGGGAGAAGGGGCCTCATCTGAACTACATGAACTAATCAGAGGGGAGAAATTTCATCCAAAGTGAGGTCATGCTGAGTGCTGAGAGAGAACTGATCTGTACAGGTCATAAGAGCAAACAACCAACATATCCACAAACCCTATTTTCTATCTTTACACTTCCTCTTGTTTCCTTGTTACTCAAACAGAGCTCATGTCTCACTGAGTAGTTTATTAGAAATGAAAGTTCTAAGGCCCCACCCACAGATCTGCTATTATAAACTATAATCGTTTTAGGTTTTACTTCAGCATTAATTGATTGATTGATTTTTGAGACAGGACCTCACTCTCTTGTTAAGACTGGTTCTTAACTCACTATGGAGCTCAGCCTGGCCTCAAACTCAGGGCAGTCCTCCTGCCTCAGCTTTCTGAGTGCTGAAATTACAGTCAAGTGCCACCATACATGGTAAGTCTTTATGTGGTGCTGGGGAATAGAACCTAGGGCCTTGTACAAGCTAGGCAAGTGCTTTAACCTCTAAGCTACATTCCTACCCCGTACTTCTGCATTTTGAAATTTGAGCAATGCTCAACTTCTCTAAACCTTGCCAATGTACTTAAAGAGAAAGCACTCCATTGCAGTCCCTCTAACAGATTAAAACTCTCCCTAAGACTAATTTGAGACAAAAATCAGTACTTCTCGTGTCAAACGGGTTACAATACCAAACAATAGAAGTTACAATTGGCCACAGAAATAAGTTTGTCTTGAAGTTTTTCCGTATCTCAAATATGACAGTTCTGCTATCACCTACTTTTCTATGGATAGCCTCCTCACTTCCCACTGAGTGTCCTGTGGCTAGTAATGAAAATTTGGTATAATCTAGTCCAAAACTCATGATTTCTGTTTAATAATTTTTAATTAGCATTCATGTGGCCCTTCTGTGAGTCTTTTTGTCAGGGCGGGAGAGAGTACTGGTGATCGAGCCCAGGACCTTCACGTGAGCTATGGCCCTACTTCTTTTTTTATTTTGGGACTGGGTCTCACTAAGTCATGTTGCCCAGGCCATTCTGCCTCTTGTGATCCTCCTGCCTGAGTCTCCCAGAGTGCTGGAATTACAAACCTAAAACTTTTGCCTCAATGCTTCAAAATTCTTAAGAAACCATAAGGTATTCAGATATTATTTATCTAGTAGTACAACCTGCTCCAAAATTCTTGCTTGCCTCTTTTTAATTAACAAGGCAAACATATTTTACTCACTTTGAAGAGATACAACTCAGATGTAGCGTAGAGTAACAGATCAATTCTGTTTAGCTCACAGGGGAACTCAGCTTCCTCTTCTCATTTGAAGTGACACTTAAAGAAGAACAGCCTGAGTAGTTCATAGATAGAATGCTACCAAACCTACCCAACATGGATCAAACTGAAGTTGCGTAGATACACTAGTCTTTTACCAATGTTTCCTGGTCACGCCCCAAAAGTATGAGAGACTCATGCCCCTAAGGCTCCCTTTCCCTCCCATGCCATTTCCTTGCCAATACAGCTCAACTCTCCCTACTTTTGTTCTTCACATCCTGTTCTTTGAAAACCTCTTGCTCCCGCCTGAGTTGAGCTAGTAGACCTGCGTCCTGTAGCTGTGCTTTGTTTGCCCTACACACACACACACACACACACACACACACGCATATACACACACATGCAACTCACCCCTCCCCCTTATTTGGATCATCTTTTCAATACCAAGTCCGGCTGGGCTGCATCCCCGCGTGGTAGCAGCTAGCTGGAACAGGTCCCTGGATGGGTCATTCTGAGCCGGGGTTTGTTCCCTCCTCTTAGCCACCAGGCTCCATGGTGCCTGTTGTCCCTCTCAGCCCACTCTGTTCACCTGAAAGTCTCGTCGGCGTCACACTACAGATTTTGAGTTTCTAACCCTGGAACTAAGCCCCTTCTCTTTCTTTCCCTGTCATTTTCTTTCTCATTCAATGAAGCAAATATCAAAAAAAAAAAAAAAAATCTCTCCCTATTCCAGAGAATTAGGAGGCCAGACTTGAATTGGGTCACACTAGAATCCTTAGAGCAGTGAGGATCCTGGGGAAAAACAATACTTAATAGATTTTGCCCTGTCTCAAGAGAAAAAAAAACAGTACAGTTTTTGCCAGTAGCAACTGGTCAATTCTTTCTTTCTCTCTTTCTTCCTCTCTCTCTCTCTCTCTCTCTCTCTCTCTCTCTCTCTCTTTCTCTCTCTCTCTTTCTTCCTTTCTTTTTTCTTTCTTTCTTTTCTTAAAGTATTGGGGATTTGGGGATGGTATTGAGCCCAGGGCATTCATGCTGACCTACGTAGGCAGTCTACTTTTTCCCATATGAATATATGCAGTGGTTATATTGAGCTTAAGTATTTTATGCACATATATATTGAGACAACATTATAATCCCTTCCCCTCCCTCTGTTGGCCCTCCCTCACACTCCCCATTCTGCCTAACTTCCACTATCATACCTATGTGGTTCTATAGAGTGTCTATGTTCTGGGTTTTTCGTTGTTTATTTGAGACAGGATCTCACTACGTCACTAGGTTGCCCAGGCTGGCCTCTAACTTGCAAACTTCCTCCCAGAGTCCTCGGTTTGTAGGCCTGTGCCACCTGCTTCCGACTCCTTATAAACACATTTAAGATCCTGCTTGTCACCAAATTTATCATTAAATCAAAGTGTAATGAAACTTTCAGTAGAGTTTGTCTCTTTTCCCATCATATGATAAATAGATTGTTGTCAAGTGAGAAACATAAAAATGACTGTATTAAGTAGGGTCAGATTTACAGAATATTTTCTTGTTACTTTTAATGGCAAAGTAAGAAGGGGGAAGAAAAGCAGGCATAGAGTCTAGTCAAGAGAATTCTGAGCTCATAAGCACAAGGCTGGTCTCAAGGCCATAAACTCCAAACTCGACTGAATTGTTAAAAGCTTGAAAGACTTGCTTTCCAAGACTACTTCCCCCTCACTGCCTACCCCTGACCACACAGCCTTATTCCCCTGGACTCTGTAGCTATCCTCCGATTCCAGGACCTACAAGAGTAATTTGTCACCATAGAGAGTCTGTAAGATCCTTCTCCAGTCCCCTCAAAAGTCTTACATTCCAGAATCACCAGGGTCTCAGAAGATTGGGCCCAGATATCCCATTAAACCTCAGTGGACCCTGCAGGAGGTCTATGCTAGCACCGAACAATCAACAGCTCTGACTTGTCTGCCTCTTCCATCCCTGCCCCCAACTCCTGCCAAGACAAAAGACCAGAACCCCCCTAGAGGAGACAGTGCCTTTGGAGATATCTTGATATGCAAGTAGCTGGTGCTCATATCCTGTGATCACCAGCTGCCAGCCTCCATATACCCTGCCACTTCTCATGTGGTTACTTTTGGAAACTACCAGACTACAGGTTCTGAGACCTTAGCAGGGCCTGAGATAAGCAGCAGGCGTGAGGGAGGCCTGGGAGCTCCAGCAGCAGGAACCAGTCAGCAGAAAACCGGTGCTGTGAAGTGACTTCGAGCTAACAAATGCTAAGTTGAAGACTTTCCATAGACTGTCTTGAAATTTGCTCCCATTTAAAACCTCAACCAGGGCTGGAGGAATGGCTCTGCAGTTAAAGCACTTGCCTAGCAAGCGCCAAGTCGAGCGCTTAGTACCTCAGTTTGGTCCTCCAGCACTACATAAGCCAGGTGTGTTGACGCAAACCTGTAATCCCAGCACTCTGGGAAGCTGAGACAGGAGGATTGCTGTGAGTCCAAGGCCAGCCTGGACTCCATAGTGAGTTCAGGACCAGCCTGGGCTACAGAGTGAGACCCTGTCTCAAAAAATAAATAAAAAATTAAACCCCAACCAAAGCCCAACTGACAAGAAAGGGCACTAATGATATCAACTTTATACTTACATGATTGTATCAGACATCTTTTTAATATATGTGAACTTCTAAGAGTGCATTCGACTGAACAGATGAGGGAACTGAGGCATAAACAGTTTATTGATGATTTAAGAGTATTGCGAGAATTTAAATCCAAGAAGCTAAACAACAGAAGTTTCATCTAATGAGTAAGGTTTGATATTCTCAAAAAATTTTATAATCGTCAGTAATAAAGACATCGGATTTAAAATTTTAGTATTATAAATTTTAGGAAAATGTTCTTGTTGTTATATCAGCAAATACTGAGTAAGAATCATGAACGACTAAAATATCACCTATGTAGAGAAAAATTCTATTTTTTAAAAGAAACTAAATGCCAGCTACTCAATGACAGTAGACTAGTGAGAAGCCACTGAAAGAATTTTATGTGTTTCTCTGTATGAAATATGGCTCATACAAGGTATCATACATCAAGTGACACCTGTGTCAAGTAAAACTCAACCAATTATTTCTACAAATAAGCCACTGATATGGAAGTTACTAGAAAAATTGAGTAAACTATATGACAGACAACATGACAAGCAATTTCATCATTTGACTTGTGTAGAGAATAAAAGACAATTTCTAATATGTGTTGTTCAATAATAATATACCTAACACAAATAAATTATCATCATCTCCCCTTCTATTGCTGTCCCGACCCGCGGGACAACAACGTGAGACCGAGGAGACCACCTAGAGGAATGAAGGCAGACAAGGGGCGCGAGAAATGGAGGCAAGACAAAATTCTGATCAAGCCTCAAATTTTATTGGTACAGCGGTGGCTTATATCTTAGCCGTGGGCGCGGGGAGGGGGAAAGGAGGGGGATAGGGATGGTCCAATCAAGGCT